>CAWUFW010014495.1:157500-410941 GCA_963921515.1 Calotriton arnoldi | reverse complement strand
AAATATCAAAGAAGGGGGACTGGGAGCGGTTTGTAGAAAAAGGCACAGGTCCAGTACCAATGCTCCCAAGGTAAATGTCAAAAACGTGTGGTAACTGTTCCTAAAGAGAAAGTAATAGTAATCAACCAATTTTGGTTGAGTATATGTGTCTCAGCAATAGCCAGGTTGGATTAGTAAAGATTGGGGGAATTCCTCCTTATGGAACTGGTGCCCTCACACACCCTTGCGGGTGTCATGCTTCATCATCGGGCTCTGCTCCTCGTGGGGGTGGCGCTACAGTCCCTCACGGGCCCCGCAAGAGGGCTCTTTATCGGAGATCTTTTAGGAGGTGCCGTAGTTGTGCATGCGGGTGTGTGGGCTTGGTGAAAATGGGTGTGTGTATGTGTTCTAAAATTATCTCACCAGATCCCCAAAGTAGGTTTATTTCGGGATCCGGAAGACAAATTTAAAATTTGAGGACTGGAGTAAATCCTACGTAACAAATAAGTAGGGGGGACAAGTATACTCCCACTGCTCTCAGTCCGTGAAAGTGAGGCGCACGTGATAAGTGGTCGTGAGGCGCACGTGATAAGTGGTCAACATGTTTCGCGCAAATGGTAGGTCCCTAATGGATCCGCTATGCGCTTCGTCAGGACCGTGGAAAAAAGGGTGATTAAAAATGATGTTAAGACCGTGGTAGGCAGGAAAGAACACCCTGTACTACCACCATACCTATATTGAGGTCAACAAGTGTCTCTGCGCTAAAAAATACGTCTTGTTCGTATTTAATGTAATCCCAACCTGTTGGAGACACAGAAGAGAGAACAGAAAACGACAGAGAAAGGTTAAAAAACAATAGAAGACAATATCATCAACCTAATAGGGATTGTCAAATCATAGTGAATAATTTATCTCACTAGAATTTGTTGCAAATGCAACCATAACTCATACTAATGCAGGAGAAAACATATATATCAGAAAACAGATCTAAAAATATCTAAAAAGAGGCACTGCTATGTTAAAATACACAACATGAAGGAGTTTTGAAAGTCCGTAACCGCAACAACCATGTATACGTCTATACGCCAACCATATTGATTATAGGATGGTTGCCATAATGGTCGTTCAAGCGGTGTGTGTACATTACATAGACACATGGTTGAAGTGGCCAGAATACATAAGTGACAGTAGAGGTCAACAAGTTTGTCAGGTTCTAATCTTGCGTATCAATAGCCCCAAAATCATAGCAAAGATTAATCTCCTCGGTAAGAATGTACGATAAAGTGTGCCCAATTATTGCAAAAAGTGCCACAGTATAGAGCAACCAGTGCGACGGCGCGATGTGGTCTGGTGAAACAAACAAACACAAATAAGCCTACCCTCCTAACAGTAAGGGATGGCTGCGCCGGCGGGTGCTGCGGAAGAACGGGGAGACCAAAACTGAAAAAGAGTGAAAAAATCACTCGGTAAGCATGGAGTTGATTAATGCCAGAAAGTGTGACTAGGTTCGAGCAGTAGGAGCCTACTTACTGTGTCCCCTGTTGAAGTCAGCCACTGAACCTGCCCTCTCCGATCAGGATCGCCGGTAAACTGAGGGAAGACGCCAGGCGCTAGATAAAGCCGGCTGGTTTCCGAAAGCGATTGTGACGGGGAGGGCGTGGCTTAAGGCGCATGCTTAGTCTAGTGGTAAAAAGCTAAGGAAAAGGGCGGCCATGATAGAGTGGAGTTCCGGACCCTTATAAAACTATTGTACATAAAGATGCAGTGGCAGTACCCTGCAAAATGTGGTGACCAAGGTACAGTGATCATAGGAGTCGTCAATTTGAAAAAATATATAATCACAGTCCGGTAAAAGGATCGATTGAAGAAAAAGAAGTGTGTAAAACTTTATCAACAGACTGTGACTCATACACATAGCCACCTCAGGAAAGCCACTGGTGTATGAGACTGCACAATATGCATGTCTAAAAATGCCGATGGCAGTACTGAATGCACATTGGATTATAATATTAACCACAGATAACAATGAGGGATTATAGAGCAGGTGATGTGAACCTAGATTTTAATCTCATCATAGTGGTAGAATCTAGCCCAATTCTACCCAAGGTATATCTTCATTTAATCCGACCCTATTACTTTTCAGACGGAACACCCATCGTTGTTCTTGTCTGAATAGTGTTTGTGTGGACCAAAGGGGGTTGGATTCAATTATAGTCCAGTGTAGACTGTTTGGTAAGTGATTCTGCTCTAGGCAGTGGTTTTAAAGTCTTGTGTTGGTTTTTCTACATCGAATTGCACTCTTATGTTCCCCAATGCGGACCTTAACAGGGCGGGTCGTCATGCCCACATACCTCAGAGAACATGGGCAAGTTATGAGGTATATACAATTCTTTGTATTACAGTTCGTATGGCGTTTTTGGAGCCATGGTCTGTCAAGGCCAAGATCAAGTTGTTTGGAAGCTGAAGTTTGCGGACATATTACACATGTCCCACAGGGGAAATGTCCCTCCACTGGGGGAAGAGACCATAATGTAGTTTGTTTGTGTATTGTAGGTTTTGGACGAGTATGGACCAGGATGTCTCTGAAATTCTGTGTGCGTTTAAATGCAAAGAGTGGTGGCGGACCAGGATTAAAACTGTCTCTTACCAATGATGACCCACGTGTTCCTTACTTCTACACGCTCCCCAAGATCCATAAGGGATCCACACCACCACCAGGCCGACCAATCGTGTCCGGCATTGATTCCCTCCTGGAACCACTCAGCAAATATTGCGACTTTTATCTTCGTCCTTTAGTGGAAAGAACACCTACAAACCTCAGAGACACCATGGAGGTCTTAAACCTGATTGAAAATTTTGCAGAACCAGCATCCATCAACAACGATGGGTGTTCCGTCTGAAAAGTAATAGGGTCGGATTAAATGAAGATATACCTTGGGTAGAATTGGGCTAGATTCTACCACTATGATGAGATTAAAATCTAGGTTCACATCACCTGCTCTATAATCCCTCATTGTTATCTGTGGTTAATATTATAATCCAATGTGCATTCAGTACTGCCATCGGCATTTTTAGACATGCATATTGTGCAGTCTCATACACCAGTGGCTTTCCTGAGGTGGCTATGTGTATGAGTCACAGTCTGTTGATAAAGTTTTACACACTTCTTTTTCTTCAATCGATCCTTTTACCGGACTGTGATTATATATTTTTTCAAATTGACGACTCCTATGATCACTGTACCTTGGTCACCACATTTTGCAGGGTACTGCCACTGCATCTTTATGTACAATAGTTTTATAAGGGTCCGGAACTCCACTCTATCATGGCCGCCCTTTTCCTTAGCTTTTTACCACTAGACTAAGCATGCGCCTTAAGCCACGCCCTCCCCGTCACGATCGCTTTCGGAAACCAGCCGGCTTTATCTAGCGCCTGGCGTCTTCCCTCAGTTTACCGGCGATCCTGATCGGAGAGGGCAGGTTCAGTGGCTGACTTCAACGGGGGATACAGTAAGTAGGCTCCTACTGCTCGAACCTAGTCACACTTTCTGGCATTAATCAACTCCATGCTTACCGAGTGATTTTTTCACTCTTTTTCAGTTTTGGTCTCCCCGTTCTTCCGCAGCACCCGCCGGCGCAGCCATCCCTTACTGTTAGGAGGGTAGGCTTATTTGTGTTTGTTTGTTTCACCAGACCACATCGCGCCGTCGCACTGGTTGCTCTGTACTGTGGCACTTTTTGCGATAATTGGGCACACTTTATCGTACATTCTTACCGAGGAGATTAATCTTTGCTAGCATTTTGGGGCTATTGATACGCAAGATTAGAACCTGACAAACTTGTTGACCTCTACTGTCACTTATGTATTCTGGCCACTTCAACCATGTGTCTATGTAATGTACACACACCGCTTGAACGACCATTATGGCAACCATCCTATAATCAATATGGTTGGCGTATAGACGTATACATGGTTGTTGGGGTTACGGACTTTCAAAACTCCTTCATGTTGTGTATTTTAACATAGCAGTGCCTCTTTTTAGATCTGTTTTCTTATATATATGTTTTCTCCTGCATTAGTATGAGTTATGGTTGCATTTGCAACAAATTCTAGTGAGATACATTATTCACTATGATTTGACAATCCCTATTAGGTTGATGATATTGTCTTCTATTGTTTTTTTAACCTTTCTCTGTCGTTTTCTGTTCTCTCTTCTGTGTCTCCAACAGGTTGGGATTACATTAAATACGAACAAGACGTATTTTTTAGCGCAGAGACGCTTGTTGACCTCAATATAGGTATGGTGGTAGTACAGGGTGTTCTTTCCTGACTACCACGGTCTTAACATCATTTTTAATCGCCCTTTTTTCCACGGTCGTGACGAAGCGCATAGCGGATCCATTAGGGACCTACCATTTGCGCGAAACATGTTGACCACTTATCACGTGCGCCTCACGACCACTTATCACGTGCGCCTCCCTTTCACGGACTGAGAGCAGTGGGAGTATACTTGTCCCCCCTACTTATTTGTTACGTAGGATTTACACCAGTCCTCAAATTTTAAATTTGTCTTCCGGATCCCGGAATAAACCTACTTTGGGGATCTGGTGAGATAATTTTAGAACACATACACACACCCATTTTCACCAAGCCCACACACCCGCATGCACAACTACGGCACCTCCTAAAAGATCTCCGATAAAGAGCCCTCTCGTGGGGCCCGTGAGGGACTGCAGCGCCACCCCCACGAGGAGCAGAGCCCGATGATGAAGCATGACACCCGCAAGGGTGTGTGAGGGCACCAGTTCCATCAGGAGGAATTCCCCCAATCTTTACTAATCCAACCTGGCTATTGTTGAGACACATATACTCAACCAAAATTGGTTGATTACTATTACTTTCTCTTTAGGAACAGTTACCACACGTTTTTTGACAGTTTTCAGTGTAGCCATTATGGTGCTGTGGAGTTCGTAATGACAAACTCCCAGCACCATATACTCTTAATGGCAGCACTGCACTTACAATGTCTAAGAATGGACTTAGACACTGTAGGGGTACAGGGCTCATGCACCTGTACCCTCACCACTGGTATAGTGCACCCAGCTAGAGGGGTGACTGATCTATGCGAGGGCAGTGGGTTGTAGGCATGGCACACAGAGATGTATGCCATGTCGACTCTTCACTTTGCTCTGCACCAAAACATGCAGCCTGCAAAGGCAGTGTGTGTGTGTAAGGGTACAGGACCTCTAAGGGTGGCACAATAAGTGCTGCAGCCCTTAGAGGCCTTCTCTGGTCACAGTGCCCTGGGTACCTGTGGTACCATTTACCAGGGGCTGACCTGTGGCCAGAGATGCCAATTGGGTTTTAGGCTTCAATGCAGTGTTTAGGGAAAGAACATAGGCCCTGGGTACCTGATTAGCAGGAGCCCAGGGCACACTCTTTCAAAGTACATCAGCAATTCAGCAAAAAGTGGGGGCAACCATGCAGAAAGAGGGCACTTTCTCACAAGCTGGAAGAAGGGATGGGTTAATGTGCCTGTCTGTTAACTAGATGACAAGAAATGTGAGGAAGTACATGAAGGAAACAACATTATGATCTGATAAACAGTGTGAAAAAGTTGGATGTGAAGGTGGATGACATGGTTAGAATCTATGCCCCACTGGGAGCGAGTAAATGATCCAGGTTACTGAGCCTAGAAAAGTATTGAAGATCTTAAACAATGTGTTATATGCTTGAAGGCTATGTTAGGACTATGTCATGTGGAACTAGGAATGCTGTAGTGTTCTGAATTCTAGTTATTGAGCTAGTGTTCTAAGGATGTCAGTTGGAGTCTGATTGGCTGAGGGATGGCTACGCTTAAGTTGTAGGGAAACGGAACCAATAAACAAGTTCTTTACTCACCCCGTGCTGTGGTGTCTTCAATGTGGCATGCAAGAATTGGCGACGATGAGCCAGCCAGAACCTCCAACTTGATGAGGTAGCTGAGACCCATTGTTTTACCGCAGCCGGAGCACTGGACCACAGAAACCAGGAAATCTGCATGGGAACTGCATTCTTGTGAAAGACAATGGAATCAAAATGAGGGATGGTCGCATTTGGACTTTGAGTAGTGTATCACCTTGGGGCAAGGGGTCTGATCTTTGTGGTCAAGATGCGAGGGACATGGCCCCAGTTTTGCAACAGGATATTGTTGACTAGTCTCACACTGTCTCAGGCAGGTTGATTATCCAAGAACAGAATGTGCCTCTTGATAGAGAGAAAAACGTTCTTAAATGTCCAACTTAATTGCAAGACTGTAGTTTATTTTAGCTGGACTCTTCCTACTTGTATTTAATTACTTATATTTAGTTCTTGGTGTCTGTATGGGTTTATTGGAGAGTACAGTCTGTTTTATTTTCTGTTTTATTGTTTGCAGAAGGGAGAATCAGTGGTGTCTTGGGCCTGTTGACTTACTTTACATGTCTCAAGTCTTCTGGAATCCTGCGACTGCTTGAAACAGGGAGAATTCCAGAAGGGGCAGTTGTGACATACCAGTTGTGGTTGAGGTCTATAAAAGAGTGCTCTGGTTGCCTCATTCCATGTGTCTTCCAGCTGCTTCACCTATCCTTCAACTGCCTACTGCAAAAGAAGGTCAACTTATACACCAGTCCAGTTCCAGTTACATTACTTCTTGTAAAATCTACAAGGGTGGGATTGGTTGGATAATGCTACACTCTGTGTCTTAAATGAAATCCAGACTCTCCCAACATGCACACTTGGAGAATCTAAACTTCAAGTCAGGGCCGGAGCCTAGCATTATGCATATTCAAAGCCCATCAAAGCTATGCTTGCAACATGTTTCATCGATCTGAGATAACATTTGCGAGCACCCCAGCATTCACCCAGTCAACTGCTTTTCAGAGCTCCTCAAAACAACCTGCTGAGTGAAAAACTTAAATCACATTAGCACCCCTCATAGAATGGATAATAAACATCCTCAGATCCACTCCTGCTTCACACATGACCACTTTCACCCATCTGGTTTTAATTACAAATGAAAGAAGACCAAAAGGTCTCACATATACCAGCAGTAACTGGTGCACTCCATCTCCTTGCATCTCACTGAAACTACTATCATATTCCTTCAGGCATCTCATGCCACACAACTCTATATGCTCATCAAACCTAGGATAGAATAAAGATGAAGACCTTATTTTTGTCCTTCTTGTCATTAGGAAATAACTCCATCAGGATTATGAAATCACGTACTCACCTCTAGAGCCTTCACATTCAATACCCTACTGATGGAAACTAGATACAGCAAAGACTTTTCATTATCTTTATTGTAATCTTTATTGTGCGTGGTTAATTAAAACCATTACAATATAAAATACACAACACACATTGTAGAAGTCACATACATAGAACTAAAATCATCAGCAATAAAGACAGCCAGGAGATCGAAAACATGCAATTCAATTTATAGAATAAATAATTTACAGCAGCTTTAAAAAGTGATTCATATAATAACAAAGTTACTACTTAATCTAATATTCTTAGCATTACAAATCTGTATCAGGGGCTGCCTGCATGTCTTTATGTTAAGTTGCTTGAACCAATTTCTTAATAATGTCCTATGGGCCTCCAAGAGTGCCGAACATATGTATACAATGTGCAACAGCGTCTCTTCTTTAAAGCCACAAAGTCTGCAATTTGCATCAAGCCATGTTACCTTCCACCTAGCTATGAAGTCTTTTGTAGGCAACTTTCCCATCCTGTATGAAAGAAACTTCAACTTCTAGTGGGGGAAGAAGTTGGTTACAAGGTATTGCTGGCGAGAAGGGATAGAGTACAAACAAGCCAGCCATGTGCTTTTTTAGCCAGGGTGTTCTTGTCATTAAATTGCAAAACTCCTTTCACACTCTTTTAAACCATAACTCTAAAAGTAGCAGGTGATGTTGTAGCTCACAATCCTTAAGGCCTAGTTTGTTCAATGATGATTCTAAGTAGTTCCGCCAAGGATTATCAGGTCTAGGGTGCGCAATTTCTTGCAATAGGTGATGCTTCAGACTATTCGCTGTGGCTTCCTTCATCCTTTTACAGAGTTTGATGAATGCCCCTCGACCGAGCTAGTTGTTGAGACACGACGCTAAGTTCCAGATGAAATTGCGTAGTGCTCTTCGGCAGCCTATATAGCCATTTAAAGATGGAAACTAGTATGGAATCTAATAGTTTTGCATCCTTCCCTCTACAAATTTCAGATCCATTTATCAGTGATGGAAGGAGTTTACTGCTCATCACTCTAAGGATGGGCTTTAATGACGGGCAGCTTAAATGTTTTTGAAGCAATTCAAATGCAAAAAGAAATTATCTAGATTTTGATTTGATCGCTTGCATGTGCTCCTGAAAACCACAGTTGTTAAAAGTAAGTCTTAAGTAAAGTATATTTTGCAACTGTTTACATTTTCTTCTCCAGGTAACAAGTTGCAAGCTTTTTGAAGCGATTTGCAAAAGACAGAACTTGAGTATTCTTCATATTAATTTCCATTTTATTTTATTTTATAAATGTTGGAAAGGAAGTAATCATTCTCTGGAGACCAACCATAGTCTTACCTAGCAGCACAAGGCTATCAGCATATTGAAGGCTTGAAATTAGATGAAAATGTCATCGTAGAGGGTTACAGGCGGGTTCAGCGAGCAAGGTTCAGATCGGCTATATATAAGTTAAATAATAAAGGAGCCAAGACGCATCCTTGTTTAAGACTGACATTGGTTCAATTCTTCTTGGTTACTGTAGTTCCGTTGCCCATCCTTACAACCACCAATGTATCCGTATATAACATTTCAATTGCCTGAGGACGAGTTGGTGAGATATTCCAGCCTTTCCATTTTGCCCAGATCATTTACCTTGGAACCTTGTCAAAGGCAGATTTTAGTTCTACAAAACAGACATGGAGGGGAAGTTTCTCAGCATGAAACCTCTCTATCAAGATGGCTGGAGCAGTCAGGTTTGTGCTTGTGCCACTACCTTGTTGGAACCCGTCTGATTCATCGGTACGAGATTTAACTGGCCCACCCATACCTGTAAATCCTTCAATAGTAGTGATTCAAAGAATTTTGCCTCTATGTCTGTCAAGACAATCTGTAATTGGCTGGATTACCTGGTTGGCCATTCTTTAAAAGTGGGTGCAACACGGTCCCTCTAACTGAATCAGGAATATCATTTTGTAGGAGGCAATAACTGTATAATGGTGTCAAACCATCTATCCAGAATGGTATGTCTTCTTTACAAAAAGGGCTGCAAGCAGGCCATTTGGACCAGGGGCAACATCCTGCCTGGACTTTTTAATTACCTCAAGTAATTGCTTATTATTGAAAATAAGTCCAGGACCTTCCTCCATGCCAATTCTGTGGACCTCTTTTATTACCACTGGTGTGCCATTTCCATTCAATTTCCTGACATAATTAATTCAAGTTTCTTCAGTGATGTTTGAGTTGGTTCCTCGTTTACTGTCGATCGCTATATTATTTATAAAGCTCCAAAATTTCTTGACGTTCTTTAGGCTACAGTAAAATTTCTGGAACAACCACTTCTTAATTTGAGAATCAACAAAGTTGCTACCTTAAAGGACAGTTGCTGTAAAGTTGAAAACCTATTTGAAATAGTGTGAAAATCAAATTTACATCCCACATGGAATTGTAACAAGATTTAGGAGGTATGGATTATTTAATACATTTCATAAACCTACATAGAAAAACATCCATACCTGATTACCTTCTTTTCACCAATATTGCCAGTAGCAGTCGCTGACCAACATCAGTTAATAGTCCTATAACTAAGACCCCTCTTAAATCTCAGTCAAAAAACAACTGCAGATCAAAAGGTTCCACATGCCTTTGAATGCACCAATGTGGTCTGCCATGCTCCTCTTACTTTGTTCTATTTTCTCGTGCCCAAGACTACCTGATCAACTCATTGGCCTCATTTGAAAGTCCTTCAAATGCTTTCCTCCCCTGATATCCTCCAGTCAAGCAAGCTCAGTGGCCTGATGTTCTACTCCTGGACCTTCCAGCACACCTTGAAAAGTTGAAATCAAGAAAACCTCCTCCATAGCCAACTCCATGACCTCCGAAAACCAGGGTTGAGACATCCAAAAAGGGTTCACTAGTACTACCTGACACCTCTATCTCCGAATCAACAAAAGAACTCTTTGTATCTGTGCAAACCAAGTGAATGCATATCCCATGATCCCCTTTAAATCCTACTGCAACACATCCACTGCCTCCAGCTATAGTACCTCTTTAGCTGTCTTGTCAACCAAGATGTAAAACAGCCCACTTCCAGAGGACTCTAATGCTCCTGAAACAAACAGTTTCCAAGTTTTGTCTCTAATCATTGTAACTTCTCAAATGTAAATTCCAGTCTGCTGCACTATTGCTCTGAACTCGTAAATATGCCTCCTTCAAACCAATTTTGTGTTCTAAACAGAACACCTTCTCTACCTCCGTCAGGCTACAAGACCTGCAGGCTCTCCAGATGGTATGTACTGTAATGAGGGAACCTTGTCCATCCTTAACAAAGCATTGCATTTACCCAAAGTTTTCTCGAAACTCCTTAGTGCAAACAGACCTGCCTTCAACTCCAGACAATTTATGTACATTGTCTTCTCCTCCACAGACTACCTGCCTCTAGTCTCTAGTTGGCCCACATTAGCATCGAACCCTACAAACTCACATCTGATTCCTGCACAAAATCCCAGATTCTGCAGCCCACAGGCTAAGAGTAACTCTTCTTTTGCCAACTCTGACAAACAAACCTGAAGCCTTTCCTCAGGCCAATAGGATTCATAAAGTGCAGGGCGCTGTAATGTAATAGATGAGGGAAAACTGCTTGAATGCAACAAATGAAGGAAAACTGCTTGAATTGAAGAACAACAGTCCTATCACCCTTGTAAGATTTCTCAAAGAAATCATCCCCTTGTTCACGAGACTCTCCACTTCCGCCTGTATCGTTCTCACCTTCTGCGCTGGAAGATTGAGAATAACCTTCACTGTGTCTACCAGGAAACCTACACTCTAACGCCCTCCTGGGCTCCAAAATCTGGCTTTTCCAGATTTGTTATTAATTCCAAAACTTTCCAATAACTCCTTCACCAAACTTAGATGGCCTTTCAGTTTTAAACTATCCTGAGACATAACAAAATCTGTCAGATAAACTATCACGCAAACACCCACTCTCTGGGGTAACCAGATACTGGCCTCAACACCAAGGTACTGCTGCTAATTCAAATGGATGGCACATAAACTGATAGAAAGCTCATGCCCATCTGAACCGAAGATACCCCTGACTCTCCTCTGGAATTAGAATTGAAAAATAAGCGTTGTTAAAGTCTGTCTTTGCCAAACAATCCTCATCTTGGAGAATATCCCTTAAAACATACAATCCCCCATCTTGAAGCATCTGTACACCACATAGGACTTCAACTCTTGCCCTTTTTCTTTACCAGAAAAATCATGTCTACAAAAGGTCTGTAACTCTCTGATACCCTCTGGATAGTTACATTCTTCAGCATTTTCTGTGCATCTGCATCTACCAGCTTGCTCTGCTCCTCTGGAAACACATTCTCCCTTGGCTCTAATAACTGATGTGGAATTAACCTTTTTGCATGAAAAACCAGAAGAAATATTCATACTTATCTTGACCAGCTGTTGCTTGTTGGGCTCTGCCCCTTGGGGCTAACCCTCTGCTAGATCGTCCCCTTCGCGGGGTAAAAAATAGTTGGCGATTGGAAACCTCTAAAGCTTCCTCTTCCATGCATCTGATACTGGGACCTTGAGCGAGAACGGCCAGAGAAACATATCTGTCATCCGGCCTGTCCAAAATCACCACCACCAAATACTCTCTGCAATAAAGATAGAATCTTATATAAGACTTTAAAGACTGAAACATATTTTCCAACCCCCTTTACCAATTCATCACCAAACAGTAACCCTGTTGGGTGATCATGCACCTTTTCTCCCCTAACTGGCTTCACCCTCTCAATAAGCCAACATCCATATTGACACCTTTAGTATGTGCCTCCTCTGTCATATTCAATATCTGTGCCAACAGGCCAGTCACACTGAGTAATTTATCCTGGCACTGCTTCAGTGTCCTCTGAAGACCCTCCCTAGGATCATGGTCCAACTTAAAGAAGAAACTTTGCAAATCAGGATCTAAGTCAGGAGTTGAGAAAACTTGGTTATTAATCACCGGACAAGAGTACTTTGCCCTCATAACCCTCTCCCCTTTGCCTCTTTCTCTCTCTCTCTCGGCTTTTGCATGCATAGTTTGATGTTCTCACTTGTGACCCAAGGGCTACCAGTCTTCGCTTTAGGATGGCATATCATATCTGGACAAAAACATAATCTCCCCATGAGGACCCTTCACAATCCCTTTTGTCTTTTGTGCAATCTCCTTCCTATCACCATCCAAGTCTCAACTTTGACTTTCGGAAATGTCAAAAACATATTTGGGAAAATCCTTCTTTGTATTACCCAAACCACTGTAATGTGGCTCCTCATCTTTATCAGGTCTCGTCTGAATCTCATCTGTGTTTCTAAGGACACTTGGCAATGTGCTTTGAGGGGTACCAATCGCTTCTGTGGCACTCACTTCACCTCTGTCCGCAGAGCCTGTCAACTCATCATCCCCATGTGAAAGATGCTTCTTCTTCATCTTTCTTTTACCTCCTTTGTCTGAATCTCCAGCCTCACCCTCACCTAGTCTCATTTTTTAAAATCAAAATCATATTTTACTGCCTCTTTAAGAGAGGACTGCACATCCTTCTGAGTTAGCCTCATTAGCACCTCTTCTTCAACAGCCTCATTCGTAAAACTGCTTTCAGAATCCATATTGTGCTCCGGTTGATATTTTAAACCACCCAAATAACTTTAAAACTACTGTCCATGAAAAAGTACCAATGCGAAATCTGTAATTCCGCGCTGAGAGAAATAAGCTCTTCTCATCAATACTCCATTCAGTCTGTTCATAGTCCCCCTGTGCTGACAGTTCATCTCACACTTATGTGGGTCACCTTATTGCCAGTCACCTGAATTGGGTTCAACCCACACAAAGGTGGCTGCCAGTTGCACGTAAACCGATCACACACGCACTTCCATGCCACTGTTCTGTGACCTTCCTCTCGTGCCACACCTCTGTTGCCCTTGCAAGCGCTCTCCTTCATACTACTGTCGTGAGGAGAAGACTGAGGACAAGTAGCTACTGCGCATGAAGGCCCGCGGTCTCTCACACTCCACTCTGCAAACTGGTCAGCAGTAAGTGCAAGTGAACTCCTAATCGACACCAAGATAACAAGCTCTAACACTTTAAAAAGATATTTTCGACTGTTAAAAAAAAATCTTTGTTTTACCTTCCTAAATAACTCTGATGAACACTTCCACACACACATTCCCAATACTAGAGAAAACCCCAATAAAGAAAAGAAAGCAAAGTCTTAAACACTCACAGAAATACTAAAATAACTTAACAACAAGTACTAACTACCTGATCTCGAACTTATAAATTCAATCTTCAAATTACATCTGCATAACAACACACACAATAGAGATACTTAGCTGTGAAGAAGCAGCAATGAAAAGAGGAAGGCTACTGATTTCATGGACCTTTAGTGGGCTGAGGCAAGGTTCTGATTTGGAGTGTTAAGTTTTCTTGATGTTTGCTTTTAATAGCTTCAGATGAGTAGCAATAAAAGGTTTATGTATAATGCTAGCTTCTGGTCTTGACCTGAAATCATATAAAGACTACCGGGGTGACAGAGGAGCTACTTAAAAATGACAGAAGAGCAACCCACTGTTGCATAAACTAAGACTAAGGTTTAGCTCTACAAGGTTTGTTGTCACACCCAGGGGTGACACTAGTGAACTTAGTTCAATGCACCAGCAATTGAATGTGAAAGACATGGTTTTGAAGTCGTGCAGGACTCCACCCAATATATAGTTGAAATGGTGCCATTGCTTTTAGTTTACTAACAGTCCCTAAACAGGGTTTCAGGGGCTCAGTGGTATTTTATGAAGCTCAATTTCTTTTTTTACAATAACCTACACACAATCTGCACTAAGAAAAAGACACTTTAACTAAAAAGAGTTTATTTCAACAGTCTCACTCCGTTGCTTAGTACATCTCAGTACATCTTAGTACATCTTAGTACATCAAACAAGATGGCCGACGGATGAGGAGCTCCGGCCGGGAGCTCCCGGCCAGGGACTGCCTTTTTGGCTTAAATCCCCCGATTTCTTCCTCCCCCTGGACCCTCTTGCTCACCTGGGGTCCTGCTCGACAGCGGTCTTCATCTTCTCCAATCTCCCGCATATCGACTCGAGATCTTCAGAGGATTGCGGGATCGTTGTTTTCAGGCTGCGGAGCTCGAGCAAACATGGCCGATGCCCGGTGGAGCTGCCAGACAGCTGTAGGGGAGATGGCTCCGGTTTCGCCGCCGCGGCCGTCACCTACCCAGCCGGGCATCGGGCATAGTCTCTCCTCGCCTCTCCTGCGTGCCTCCCTCTTCCCCCGTCTTCCTGATGATGCCCTGATGAGGGGTTTCTTTCTTCCGTGGTGGCTGTTGGAGAATTGGCGGGGACGCACTCCTCCGGCCATCGCCTATCTTTCCGGATTGAAGACGGGGTTGCTGGGCATCCTGCTGCGCTGGAATGAGAACCAACGCGAGTGCAGAGTTGCTCTTCCTCCTGACCGGCTGTTGCCTTTCCACTTCTTGGGGCTGCTGCCTGGACGCCCGCGCTCTCTTCCCCTGCAGTGGATTACCCGGGAGAGAACAGCGATTTTCGACCTTGCCTCCCTCCAGTGCCAAGCTGCTGCCTTCCCCACTCAGCTCTGCCTTTGGGGTAGGTTTTTGCACTCACGCAGCCCCGCCATCTTGTCTTTGTAACTCTTGGGGTCCGAGTCCTTGGTGCCTCCATCTTGTGATTTTGGCTGTGCCCCTGACTGTTCCTTGCCACTAGCCAGCTCCCTCTGCCTCTGGTGTGGTCATTGCCCCTCTTGCTCGGCTTCACCGTGCTCTTCGTGTTTCGGCTTGATGGGACTCGGCGTGCAGCTCAACACCACTGCTGCCCTCGCGGCCCAGAGCCTGGGCATCCGGACAGACTGTTTGGGTTCAACACCCTCGACGACTCTGCTGCCCCAGCAACCCTAAACGTTGGCTCGTTTGTCTGTGTTTCGGCGATCCTCGAATCCCTTCCCTCCTGCACCCGTGACTGTCCCCCCCTTACTCTGCTCCGTAGTTCCAGCGCCCTCGTTATTTTGCGGATTGGATCTCTTGAGCTGCATCGCCATTTTGTGACTTTGCTTACGGTGCCCGTATCCCGGGTCATCCATCTTGGAGGATTCGTCCGCCTCGCCCACTGCCGGACTACGCACTTTTGTCCACTGACTATACTTTTACTCTGTCCTGCACCCCCCCATTGGTCTCCCTCCTCCCTCCTTTCAGTCACTGTGCTTCCGGATGTGTTGACTACTGACCCCCCTTTTGAATTTTCTTATTGTCTTTTGGTCCCCCTAGAGCACCTCCATCCCTCCCTGTTCCTCCGGGCCCGATCCTCTTTCCTCCCCTATTCTCCTTTTCCCCCTGCCTTACTTACCCCTTTGGACATGTCTATATTTTATGCTAAGTTATTGTAACTGCTGTTATTGTGCAACACTGTTTTTAAATGTGTAACTCGCTGTTCCTTATGTAAAGCGCTCTGATACCTCCGGGTCTAGCCAGCGCTATATAAAACTCTAAAAAAAAAAAAAAAAAAAAATCTCAAATAATCACACAGAATATTATTAAAACAGCACAAATGCATATTGCAAATAACGAGAAGGCAATGAAAATTTCTACAATAGTTAAAATGTCATCTAGCAACCTAACACCCTAAAACCTACTTCTTTATACTAGACTAGGAGAAGTGTAACTTGCATCTAGATTTTCTTAGGGAGAATCAATGCACTTTATACTGGTTTACAGCGAAATGCTGTAGTTATCAGCAGTCGTGAGCCAGTTTTCCCTCAAGAGGAAAATCAGCTGTAGCTTCTCTCCTCCCAGACTTGACTCAGTATCAGGTTTCAGCATAGAATGAGATGTGGCAGCATCAAAGCAATCTGGCAGTGAAAATCTTCTTCCAGCAGTATCTTGCATGATAATCTGATATGAAGGACCTCTCCTCCCAAGTGCTCAATTGGAGAGCCTTTTATACTATATTGGATCTGAGATTGAAATTTCTCACATAACCTTATGAATGTCCGACATAATCTGTGTGCATCAAGGTGCTAGTTTTAGACGCATTCTTATAAACAAATAAGGTACAAAGCCGTCAATTCAGACGACACTGTTTATGTTGTTATTATTATCTGATCTTGAAATAGAGATAACAAGGCATGTTCCCCAGAGTGATGTCACATCAGGTGTCTGCATATCTAGTGTCTTTTTTATATCATTCTCTGAATGGCTTAACAGACGACATGTGTGTCAAAGGCAGACATGTGAATGATTCTGTAAAAATAAAGAAAATAGAGTCCCGGCCTGCTCAAGATGGAGTCTGGCCTTATTGACTTTATGTCACCACTTAAGCATTTTTAAACCAGTAACAGGTATTATATTCAGTATACCCAACAGCATTAAGCTCAGTCCAACTGCTGGAAGCCCTGTTCAAGCATCAGAGGGATATTATAATGAGTCTACCTAGGAGAGACCGAGGAACAACTCTTTGGAGGTACACAGGAGTATTATATAGAGTCTACCCATGAGCTGTCATGTGCCTGAGTTAGGCCCGGTAGGAATTATTGCTCTTCTTACATGTACACAATCCTTTTTCCTAAAGTTGCCTTCTCTGAGCCACATCAATGTGTGACACACATTTGCATTTGTGACACCTGGACTAGTTTCGTAGAAACACCAACCTTGCTGACATGGAACATTTTGTGAAAATACTATCACACTGCCTTGGTACTAGGTGCAAGGCCCCTCACATGCATAATACAAATGTGTTTATTATTACATCCATATGGCGACACAGCTATCTGTAGAACACAAACAATGGTTGCCTGATCACAATCTCAGCCCGAGGCAAGGATGCCATTTTCTATATATATCCTTTTGTTTCCTAGCATAATCAGAGGAGACACTTCTGCTGATCTCGAGGGGTCCCTGCATGCTGAAGCTTTTGCCTAGCAGCTGACTGACATCTCCGTGAGTGGTGTCCAGCTCTTAACCAAGACAGGGTCATACACTGTTACCCACCAGGTAAAGGGGTTAGATCCAGGGTCGGATTGGTAACACGGGCACTAGGGAAATGGCTGAAGGGCCGGTAGCCAAGTTCTAGCTGTGGGCTGCTTTTTTGGGCAGCCTGGGGGCTGTCTGTGCTGTTAGGATGCCGCCAGCGGCCCAGTGGGTGCCTGAGTGGCCTTTCTAGAGGCAGATGGGCGGAGGTATCACTCCCTTTCTCTCGCTGGGCCGGCCCATTAATGTATGCTGATTGAGCGGGGGCAGGGGCCTGAGCAGAAGTGCTCTCACTTGAATTCATGTGTGGCTCAGCAGTGTGAACTAATCTGTGCAATTCTTTTTTATCTAAGGGAAGTTAATAAAACATTCCCCCACCCCCTTTCTTTTCATATAACTTCGCTGAAGCAGTGTTTTGCGGAAAGGCAATCCTCAAATGTGGGCCACTTTTTTTTGGTGTGCCCGGGCCGATTTTTGATCCCAATCCAACCCTGATTAGATCATCTAGAAGGGGGTTTTCTTGGCAGAACGTACAGTAACACCCTAGACATGTAAGTTAGGGTTTGCATTGTAGGGGTGTGTTTGATTGCTATAATCTTTTATGTGTATGCATATTTAACCTGTCTCAACAAGATGGTGGAACTCTTTGTTTTATTCTCTGTGTTGACACTCATTATAACTTTTATCTGCTTCTGTCTATAAATCATTGCAGCCCATATATTCTATACAAGAATCACTATGGTTCAATAAATAATGAAAAACATCCCTTCGTGTATTCTTTGAATATTTCTCTGAGCAAAAGAAAGCACGAGTGACTGAACAAAAGTTTGAAGTCTGTCACCATGGTTTCTGAGGGAACAGAGTTATCATGTTCAGTGGTTGCCAGAACTGTTCGCTCCCTGTTCAGGTTTAGGGGGGCTAACGGTGGCACTGGAAGCTAACAGGTCCAAGGGACAATATATCGTATGGGGGTGCATGGAATCAGTCTGGCACCATCCTTACTTTATGTCGTCCACAAACGCGCAGTTCCTACTGATTAGTGGAAACTACATGACAGAGCAACAGATGATTTACCTGTTGGAATCAATCACTGTTAAACCACCAGGTATACTATATGAAGTCTGTTCAGAAGCAATAAAGGAGCAACAGAAAAGCAATCCATTGGAAGCTCTGTTACACCACCAAGAAATACTATATAGAGTCTTTCCTGGAGCAACACATCAAAGGCACCGTTAAAACACCAAAGGAATAATGACTGCTGTTCACCTAGCGTTAAATGGGGGGGATTTAGCGAGGGACAGAAGAGAGGAAAAGACTAAATGGCCCACAGTCACACACAAATAGCACCCGGGATTAATACAGACCATACGGGCGGGACTGTGGCGTGTCTTCTTTTGATGAAGGCGCGGAGCGTGAGGCTGGGTTTTGCTTTTGGACAATTCGAAACCGAACTCAGTGCGCGAGAACAGAAACAAAGAGCTTCAAACCACAGCCTTGCCTCCTCCCCTCTCCCCCAGCGCCCCCGTGTCAAAGGCGCACGTCTATGTACCGGACACACCGTTCTTACTACAAGGCAGGGCAAACAGAGCTGCACAGCCGAGAACCGGGTCTTCTCGCTTTTCAACAGCAGAAACAAACGGAGCCAAGGAGCAGAGGGTTGCGCACCAGGCAGGACCCGTTGCCTTGACGACCAACGGATTACAGTTTAAAGCCCCCACCCAACTTTAACTGCAATGGATGCTTCTCCGGCTATGGTTATCTGCCTATCACACATCCATGTCCCATCCTAATGTAGTATGCAGAGATAGAGGGTTGAGAAGAGAGCATTCAAAGGACGCATTTTCAAAGTCGGTGCTGTTATTGTAAGGTGCATCTCTCACCTGGGTGCATCTGGAATAGCCCCGAGGACACATACGCTATCTGCAGTTTCTTTGCTAGTGCCATATGTACAACTTACTCTATTAAGAGAAATGCATACATTCACTTGTTTATATTTCAACCGTGATAACTCTGATTATTTAGTCAGCAGTGGCAGTTCACGAAACGTCAAGGTCACAGAACTATAATTTCTCACTGTGCTTCCTCTGCTATTTTACAGGGATCACACTTGTCCGTATGGCAGGATACCTTACCACATGTTTAGGTCTTGCCTATGGACAGTTTTATAGTGCACTCTCTATTACTTCGCTTTACCTCCACCATGTCCGTAGCTTCCCCATCCCTCTCTGTCCCATTTTTTTAATTCACCTTCTGCTGCGTTGCCCCATGTGCTTCCCATCCAATCGCCATCCGGATGGTGACTTTTATATTACCCGCTCCTCCCTGCCGTTTTTTTGTTTTAAAGAAAATAATGTATTTTTTGTTTCTTTTTTGAAAGGCCAGGCAGTTGCAATTTGCCACGTCCCTGCTCCTGTCTCTGTAATGCACTTTTGCTCATTTTTCTAATGGTTATAGGTGGCATCCCCCATCTTGGAACCGTAAATGAAAAGTTTAAAAAATGGTCCGTGCATTATGATGCATATATGGGCATGAGTGATGGTAGTCTGTAGCTCCTCCCTCCTCTTCTGAGTTGCCTTACTCCGATCAGGAAAAACATGAATTCCTCAACCCTTCAAATACCAATCACTTTTCTTGTCAGCAGCTTGTGTCACGCCCTTTCTTGCAGTTTTATTTCCTGAAACCCTGAAAGGCATTCTGACCACTTAGCAGACCTTCAAATAAATTGCTGCGTTGTCAACCAGGACTTCTACCCTCGAAAAATTAAAGCATAAGCAGGGCCACCGGAATTATGTGACAGAGGAGGGCCAAATTATACAGGAAGGTTGACTAAATTATGTGGAAAGAAAAGGCAAATGATGCTGCATAATGAGGCACATTTTGTGATAGTATTACTTCATTATTTTGTCATTCTTATACCTGGCAATAGTGTCCGAGAAAAGAGTTCACCTTAGTTAGTACCAATTTAGCACCGAAATACAATTAGCAACTGAAAGATGACCAGTCAACTTTTGCACTCAAGCCGCCTTACTTTTTGTAACTTTTGATCCGTTTAATCTAGAAAAAAAATCTTTTTGATAAAATCTGCAGATTATGCAGCAGATGATGGATTATGTGGTAAATTTAGCAAATCCATATTTATGCAAAAATCACTGCAGAAACGCATAATTCCAGTGGCTGTGTGCATAAGGGTCTTGACATCCTCTCCCTCAGTCAGAGTCAGAGACAGCACTTTCAGAATTCTGATCATCACTACCATGAAAAAAACTGTCTAACTGTTCTGCCTCCTGCTCCAGGTGGATCAAAGAAGTGAGGACAAAGTTTTTAAATGATGACAGAAAGTGGTGGACATTGGCACATTGGGAGCAAATCTGAGTTTCCTAGGTCGATACCTTCACGTCTAAACCCAGAACCTGTAATTCTCACCTGTGGTTTCTGCAGGGGCGAGATGCAAGTTCTGAAGCGAGGTCCCAACTTCCCTCACCCACCATATAAACCCAACAATGTCAAAGCCAGAAATGGTGAGATAGGGGAAGAGGGGAAAATAAGGAAGAGAATAGACAGAGGTCCAGGAAGCGCTCAGGAATGAACAGGGATCGTCTGGATCTTTTTATGTGATTCCTGCATGTAAGACAAACGTAACTGGATATACATACTATTGATGTAACACCATGCACCCCTGTTATTAATGTATTCACAATCAGTAAAGAACTACCTGTGAATTTCCCCTCTTCCACTTATGATCGTAAGGTAGCAGAAGTACGATCAAGTATCATCTATGTAAGCAAAAAAAAGGGAAAGTTAAGTGTTTCTCTAAACAAAGCAGAGTAAGTATGTATGAAGTGGATATATCCTATGTACTGATGTATAATGATGAGATAACATAGAATCAGTAAAAAGCCCCAAACAGATATTCATTCCAAAATTGAAAAACCAAAAAAAGTATTTCCCAACTAGATAGGTTCAAAAAAGGAATACAGGAGGATACACAAAAATGTGCAGGGCTGAAAAAAAGTATTAATGAGTCCCTTGACTTCAGGTGTGACTATACTTTTTGTTTCTCCCACAGCTTATCAGTAGTGCACAAAAGGAATTGGAATCTCCAAATGCAGTGGAGAATACATTAGAAAAGTACTGCACATTCAATATCATGTGCAGCGCGCTTTACCACCTTAGAAGCAAAAGTGGATTCTTTAGAATTTGTTTCCTTGCTTTGTCTTTGCAGGATTATTCAGGAAGTCACCGCGAGGCCTGGTGTGGCAAAACGGAATTGCAGAGAGAAGGAGAGCTGCCGTACTGCTGCCCAACGAGAAACGCCGACTTCGGATGCAGAGGTGACCCGGAAGCAAACAGGTGAGGGAGAGGGCAGGTCGTAAGACAAGCATGCGTACACTAGAACGTGAAGCACTCCTCCGTCCTTGCTGGCCATCTTTATTCCTGACTTGCTCTGCCTCGTCTGCACAAACGATCGGGCGCGGAGCAAGCCTGACAGTACACCCCCCCAGATTTCCCCCCACCGGTTTGAGTTTCCCACGATATTGTCTATGGAACATTCGTAACAATCTAGGGGCATAGATATGTCCAGCGAGTTCCCATGTACGGTCCTCCGGACCATATCCTTTCCAATGGACCAGATACTGCAATCTACGTCTCACTCTACAGGAATCCACTTCATATTCGGGTTCATTATCAACTACTACGTGGGTAGGTGATGGGGAGGGTTGGACAGGTAGTCTTATCCCTGATACCACCGGTTTCAATAAAGAAAACGTGTAAAACAAGGTGGATTTTCAGAGAAGAGGGAAGCTCTAATTTCATGGCTACAGGATTAACTACCTTCACAATTTTTTAAGGACCAATGAAACGAGGCTAGAACTTGTGTGTTCCTTTTACAGTGATGTTATGTGTGGACAACCACACTTTGTCTCTGATCACATAATCAGGGGATGGGCGACAATGGTGATCGGCATTTCCTCTGAACACACTCTTAGCTTTATCCAAATTGATTTGGGCTGTGTTTTGTGTATCATGTATGTGATACACGAATTCCAGTGCAGAAGGAGTAGGGGGAAAAACAGGAGGGGGGAAAAGGGCAAGAAACGTGGAGGAAATCCATAGTTTCAATAAAAAGGATAAAGGCCAATAGAAGAATGATACCATTGTTAAAAGTAAATACAGCTGTCCACAAAAAGGTGTTCCAGTCAGCAGGGGATTGTAACAATTGGCAACGCAAGTATTACTCAAGACATTGATTTACTCTTTCCATCTGACCATCTGTCTGGGGCTGATGGCCAGATGAAAGATGAACATCAATTTGTAACAAGGAACCCAACCCCCTCCAAAACTTAGATACAAAATGGGGATCCCTATCCGATATGATCATAGATGGAAGGCCATGTAATCTCACTATGTGTTGTAAAAATACAGTGGCTTAATCTTTGGATGTAGGCAGTAGGCAGTGCCTTCAAGGGAATAAAGTGAGACATTTTAGTCAACATGTCTACCACAACCAAAATTACTGTAAAGCCTTGGGTGGTTTGTGGCAGTTCCTCGATGAAATCCATGGAAATAGAATGCCCTGGGCTAGGGGGTGTTGGCATGGGAATCAATAACCCAGCTGGAACCTGGTGGGAGCTCTTACTCTAAGCACATGCATGACATCTTTAAAAGTACTGGTTTGCCTCATAAGCCATAGTGGGCCACCAAAAGGACCTTTTAAGTAGTTCCATAGTTTTCTTATTGCCTGGATGCCCCGATAGCATGTGTGTATAGCACCATTCTAAAGCTTGTTGTTGTAAAGGTATTGTGGGAATGACTAAACCCCCTGAATATACAGAAGGTTTTGTACTCTCACGCCATTATATTTCTGTTCCAGATCTTCAACCTCCTTACAGTTTTGAGCTTGTAGCACCTCAGTAATAAAGTTCTCTTCAGAACAAATGGCCCCCAATATACGTTCTCGGGCTAAAATAGGAGGATGATCGATTGTAGTTTCTACCTCTTCGTAGCCAAATCGAGACAAGGCATCTGCTTTCCCATGTTTTTTGCCTGCTTGAAATTGTATCACAAAATGAAAATCTGTGAAATAGTGAGTCCAGCGCAGTTACCTCATGGTCAGAGCTCCGGCTGCCTTTAAGAACTGTAAGTTCCTATGGTCAGTAAGGACGGTGACTGTATGCAGAGCACCCAACAGACACTGGCGCCATTCCTCAAAGGTATGTTTTATTGCAGGGAGTGCTCTCTCTCCTACAGAGTAGTTTTGTTCTGCGGGATTCAGTTTATGTGAATAAAAGGCAACAGGATGTAAATAGCCTGACTCCTTATCTCTTTGGGACAAAACCCCCCCAATGGCTACCTGGGATGCATCAGCCTCAACTAAGAAGGGTTGGGATGAGTCAGGATGCTTTAATATGGGGGCCGTAACAAAAGCGTTTTTCAACTTCGTTAAAACTTCATCTGCAGCAGAAGTCCATCAGAAGGTAACCAACCGCCTTTCTCAACAGTTTAGCAATAGGAGTTGCCAAGGCAGCAAAATTATCAATGAAACGCCTATAACAATTGGCGAAGCCCAAGAAGCTCTGCACTCCTTTTACTGAATGTGGGGGCTGCCAGAGTGTTATTGCAGTTATTTTTTTAGGATCCCTGCTCACCCCATCCAGGGCTAGCACAAATCCCCAAAAGGTTACTTTCAGTGTGTTGAATTCAGTTTTATCCAATTTACAAATAGATAATTGCCTCTTAACCATTCTAGTAGGGCCCTCACATGTCCTACATGTTCTGTGGTAGAAGAGGAATACACTAAAATGTCATCTATATATGCTATAGCACATATGTCCAGCATGTCTCTCAAGGCTTCATATATAAAATATTGAAAAGCTGCAGGGGCATTACAAAGGCCAAATGGCCTCTTGAACCAACACCAAATGATATGCTCCTCTCAAGTCTAGCTTGGTAAAACTTCTGGCGTTTTTAACCTGATCAAGCAAAGATTGGATGAGTGGTAAAGGGTACCAATTTTTTATGGTTATATCTTTGAGAGATCTATAGTCAATGCAGCATCTGAGACCTCCCGTCCATTTTGGAATAAAGAAGAGAGAAGAAGAAGCAGGTGAACAAGAAGGTCTGATAAACCCCATACAGAGCATTTCATCCAAATATTCTCCCAGATAAAGGTTTTCTTTTTCAATTAAAGCATAGATTCGATTACATGGTAATTTTGCTCCTGTAATCAGATCAATACAACAGTCGTAGGGTTGGTTTGGCAGAAGAACAGAAGCCTTTTTTTGTCAAAGACATCTGCCATGTCTTGGTAACAAGTGGGAAATTCAGGGATAACAGAGTCTGTAATTACTGCTATTTCTTTAGGTGGCACCAGTTCTGGAATACAATGGTTCCTACAAAACTCAGAACGAAAGGTCAAGGAATGGTTTCTCCAATCTATGTCCGGATTGTATTGCATTAACCATGGAATGCCCAAAATTGCTTGGAACTGAGGTGATTGAATGAGATCCAACTGGACGGTCTATTTATGTTGATTATGTAAAACGAGTAGCAACTCCGCAGAAGCATGGGTAATGGGACTGGATTTTATGCCGCTTCCGTCAATGGTCTTAACTTCATCTATCACAGTGTTGGATACTACAGGGAGTTCTATTTGTTTTGCCCATTGCATATCCATGAAATTTCCTGTAGCACCAGAATCAATCATAATCTGGACTTCTATGGACTTAGTTGGGCTAATACCAAGAAATGATGGGGAGAGGACAAGGATTTATCTTGAGCTAAGAGTTGGAAGATGATTAGTTCTGATCTACCCGAAGACCTTGTCTCCATACACCTCGGGTTCAGCTGTTTCTCGACTAGCTACGTCTCTTGGGTTTTACTGGGCAATCACGTAAGAAGTGTCCTTGTTTCCCGCAATAGATGCATAACTTTTTGTCTCAGTGATATTGTCTCTCTCCATCAGTAAGAGGGCCCCTAATACTCCCTATTTGTATAGGCTCAAGTTCTTCTGTAGGTCTTTCAGGCTCAACTCTCTTTTCTTTATATATTACGATTTTAGGATCAAGACGCCCTTTTTCTCGATGTCTCTCATGTAACTGATAGTCTATCTGACTACTAGGTCAATAAGTGCATTACACTATTCTGGGGGATCTACTACTTGAGCCAAAAAATCTTTTAATTAATCTTTTAGCCCTTTATAAAAAAAAAAGAGCGCTTCGTTTTGCCTCAGGCCACCCTGCCACTGCCTCTAATCTATTAAAACTGGAGATATAAGTCATTAAATCCTTAGAACATTGTTTCAAATTCAAAAGTTCAGTATAAATAGATTGAATAAAGGAATGTCTATCAAACAATCTATGTAGCTCATCTTTGAAGTCTGCATAATTATATAGTCAAGGGTCATTTCGCTCTACCAACGGGATTGACCAAGTGGCAGCAGTTCCACCTAGACACATCCAAACAAAAGCTACCTTAACCTGTTCAGTCAGAAAGCAGGAAGCCTTGCACATAAAATACAATTGACACCGGTATATGAATATAGCAAACTTAGAAGGGTCTTCCATAAACCACTTAGGAAGAGCTAAAGGTATAGCAGAGGAAGTGGTTACATGGAACACCGGATGACCGGTACTAGAAGAGGAAGGAGCAGTGAAGAACAAATTACCAGACGCCCCTTATTGACCCCTGCTGCGGTAGCAGGAATGGAGCCTTGCTGTAAGGCGTCTACCCTAAGTGTAAGGGCTTGAGCTTCCTTTTGCAGATTCCCTACCATATGGGCTACATCAGCCAATGTGATCTGGCGTTCTTCCATCTCGTCCAGGAGGAAAGTAAACGTGGGCTTCACGTTCTGTAATTCTCACCTGTGGTTTCCGCATGGGCGAGATGCAAATTCTTAAGTAAGGTCCCAACTTCCCTCACCCACCATAAAAGCCCAACAATGTCAAAGCCAGAAATGGTGAGATGGGGAAAGAGGGGAAAACAAGGGAAGAGAAAAGATACACGTCCAGGAAGCGCTCAGGGATAAACAGGGATCTTTTTTAAATGATTCCTGAACGTAAGACAAAAGTATATGTGCAACTAGATATACATACTATTGATGTAACACCATGCACCCTTGTTATTAATGTATTCACAATCAGTAAAGAACTACCTGTGAATTTCCCCTCTTCCACTTATGATCATAAGGTAGCAGAAGCAGGATCAAGTATCATCTATATAAGCAAAAAAAATGAAGTTAAGTGTTTCTCTAAACAAAGCAGAGTACGTATGTATGAAGTGGATATATCCTATGTACTGATGAGATAACATAGAATCAGTAAAAAGCCCCAAACAGATATTTATTCCAAAAAGGAAAAACCCCAAAACATATTTCCCAACTGGATAGGTTCAAAAAAAGAATTCAGGAAGATACACAAAAATGTGAAGGGCTGAAAATAATTCTTAATTAGTCCCTTGACTTCAGGTTTCACTAACTATACTTTTTGTTTCTCCCACAGCTTATCATTCAGGGCCGGACTGGCCGTAGTGGGCACCGCGCATTTCCCCAGTGGGCTGCCAGGGTACGGGGCGGTTTTGGACCCCCAGGGGGGCCGGTTTTGTTCCCGGGGCCGGTTTTGCAGCAGCGCTGCAATATCGGCCTCCTGTAACAAAAGCAGCTGCAGAGTTTTCCATGCGCCCCCCACCCCCGGTTTGCGTTCCCGGTCCGGCCCTGTTATCAGTAGTGCACAAAAGGAATTGGAATCTCCAAATGCTGTGGAGAATACTTCAGGTAAGTATTGCACATTGAATATCAAGCGTAGTGAGCTTTACAGCCTTAGAAGCAAACGTGGATTCTTTAGAATTTGTTTCCTTGCTCTATCTGTGCAGGATTATTTAGGAAGTCACAGCAAGGCCTGGTGCGGCGAAGCGGTATCGCAGAGAGAAGGAGAGCCGCCATACTGCAGCCTGATGACAAACGTTGACTTCGGACGCAGAGGTGACCCGGCAGCAAACAGGTGAGTGAGACGGCAGGACGGAAGACACGCATGCGTGCACTAGAATACGAAGCGCTCTTCCATCCTTGCCGGCCGGCTTTATTCCGGACTTGTTCCGCCCCGTCTGCACACATGATCGGGCACGGAGCAAGCCTGACAGAACCTGCCTCTCTGTCTGCTCCACCATCCCCTTCAGCTCCTCCTAATGGACTTTCACAAACAAAACTCTGTGGTCAGTTTCTCTGTTGGGAGACCGCAAGTCATTTCACATGTCATAAAGTACAGATTCACCCTAAGTTAGTGTAGCCAGCGGCAGGTTGGCATTTTCTTCAGGGAGCTGCCTGAAAAAGTCTCTCCTGCCTTGGTATTTATCTATTTGTTTACTTTGGGGAGCATGAAAAGGCTGCAGGAAAAAACATAATGTGTATGCAGATGAAGGATCAAGAGCACAAGAATAACTCTTGTGTCCTCCATCAAAACACCCTCAGACTGTGGTGGTGGTCCTACAGCAGGGTTGGCCTGTCAGTCCAACCACACCCTGAAAATCCACACTGCCTAGTGGCCCAGCCCTTTCAGTTGCCAATCCATGAGGTAACCAATTACACATTTTCTGAAACATATTCAGAATGCAGCTCAAGGTTTTAGATTGCTAGACACTCTTGAAGAGCAGACTTAGTCAACATACCAACAAGAGTCAAAGAACCCATGGAGCACTTGTGCATTACATAAGGATGTGGCATTGTGGGCAAGTATTAGTTTTGCAAGACTCACAGCAGTACTTGTTCATAAAACCTCCTTTCACCATGAATAGACATACTCAATAATAGATACTAAGAGTACTTTTATGAATTGTATTAAAATCAAAATCCCATTCTAGTGCATATAATGTGTATATTTGTGGCTACGAAAACAAACAGAATAGTGGCAATTATAGTAGCTAATAAACAGTATAACAAAGAATTGCAACATTATAACAGCAATTTAGGATTTTCCTGTATTTGTTCTACAACCCCTCCATCTTGCCTCTAGCTAAATTATCTTACCACCAAGCGGAGCCTGTGTGGGTTTCTTAGGTGGCCTTGCCTTTTACTATCATACCTTGATGGACCAACGGAAATATTGTTCTGTTGGAAGAGAGCTAGTGTCCCAGCAAGCCAATAAAGCAATTGGAAAATGTGCACTCAAAAGAATTAATATATGCAACCCAACAGGAGAAACATCAGCAGGAAAAATGCCAAGATTACATCACCAAGAGGCCAACTCTTGCAACAGTGGTACATTAAAGGGCACCCATGACAAATTTGGTTGAGTTTCACCCTCATACACAGGTCAAGTCAGAAGCAAATGCTGCACACTAGGCAATCTTAAGATGCCCTGGGCCATGGCCCACCAGTGACAAAGTTGCTGCTGTCATCTTGCACTCTGGTTTTGGAGAGTGAGACAAGGAGCACAGGTCCATGGCCAGTTTATCAGTTTGAGTGAAGAGAGAAATTCCACCCCAACAGAATGTTTCTTTTAAAGTGAGCTAGAAACAAAGGATAATCACTCTCTCTATGGCTTGCATGTTTTCTGCCACTTTGCAAGGTTCTTGAAAACACAAAGGCACATATGATGTGTGTAAAGAAATAGCATAGTAGAAGGGAAGGGGATGAGCTGTTACCATCAATCACCTCAAAACCCAACCAATAGAAAGGAAATTGGCTTCCTGCAAATAAAACTAGTGGGCTGTTGGAGGCTAATTCTCGAGTCACCTGAGCTTTGGGTGTTGTCCTAAGCTATCTGGCAGGACAAAGCACCATCTGTGAAGATTGACACATGACTCCTGACACCCTCTCTGTGTTCAGTCACCATGAGACATTGGGGCAAAGAATTGCCAGCTCCACCTTGAGCTGCACTGATGCAGCACTGTTAGGTCATCGCAAGCACTGTCGCATAAGCGTAGCGATGCTGTGCAGTGGCTAGCTTCGATTGGGACAGTGTTGAGCCTGACTACATATATAAGTGTTCCCAATGAACCAACACAAGGCACAGACTTGCCTCGCCATTTTGGGCAGCATGAGCTTTAGTGCCTAGGAGAGGTGACATCATTAGTAGAGTGACACATTAGCACAAGAGGGCTAATGGATGTGCTAAGATACTGCACCGGACAGTACCGGACCATTTAAAGCACTGTCTGTAGGATAGGGGTGGGGCTACGGAGCAATGTGGTGAGGACTGACTGAGGCTGTGTTAATGAATTGCTCATGTCAGATTGGTTTTTGCTGTGCCCAGCCTGACGTGCAGTTTTGGCTTCCATAATCAACGCTACGTGGGAGCTGGAAGAGTGTCGACACAGCCCCATCAGTCTCCGACGGAGCGTTGTGTATTCCTGGCCAAGCCAATCCTGGCACTCCTCTTATGCTGTCTGCTATTAAAAGCAGCATGACAGCAGTGCTTGGATTGGCTGGGATGCTATTGCCCAGCATGCACATCTTTGCCTGGCAGCGTGGCAGCGCGAGTCCGGAGGATCAGTCCATCATGGTAAGGATATTTTTCTTTATGTTTATTTATTTTAATTAAAGTTAAATTTATATTGCATAGGTGATCGGTGCACATTCTATATAAATAAAACGTATCTATACATAGAAGGTGCCCTGACCACCACTGTAATACAAATGTAAGCATGTCCGTACTTTAGAAATTGATGTAACTTTTACGTGCTGCATGAGCCTCACCACGTTTAATAGTCGCCAGCCGCCGCTGACCAATGTCATAGTTGAATATGATTTCAGAAAGAAACTCATACTATCAGTTAATATGTTGTCCACTCCTGCCCCTATTCTTGGTGTTGCTGTTAACAAAGAAGGGGAGGGAGACCCTGTTTGCGAGGTGAAAATCGGGGATGTGGAATTGAAAGTTACTGCAGATTCAGGTTTACCCATCACCATAGTGTCAGATGATCTATGCTGCACAAAATGGGATTATATCAATTTATTTCCTTCTGACATTCACACAATAGCATTCAGGGGCAAGAGATCAACATGATGGGTTATTTTCATGAGCAGATCAGATATAAGGACAGATTAATATTCACGAAAATATATATGGCAAAGACGGAATATATAACATCTTAGGATGGAGAGATCAAGGCAAGTTTGGAATGGTCCTTCAACCAGGTACTAATCAACATATTTCTTTGGTGGGTAAAAATGTAGGTAGAAGCTAGCTCTTTGTCTCAGGTGTTAGAAAAATACAAAGTCATATTTGAGGACACGTTGGGAGCGGTCAAGAGGTTCGAGCACAGAATCATCTTGAAACCCGAGGCGTATCCTGGGGTACACAAAGTACAAAATGTTCTGTGTAGCATCAGGGAAAGATTAAAGGAACATTTACATAAGTTATTTTTGGAAGGAGTCATCGAACCTGTAGATTCCTCACAATGCGTATTCCCCAAACTTGTGACTTAAAAAAAAACTGGTGACCTCAGACTTTATGTGGACTAAAGGTCTGTAAATAAAAACATATAAGTAGATTGTTTCCCACTACTAAGGATTCAGGACATGTTGGCACAGTTGGGAGGGACGAGAGTCTTTTCAACATTTGACCTAAGAGCGGCTTACCACCAAGTGGAACTTATCAAAGGTTCTCATTCCTTAACAACCTTTAACACACCGTTTGGGGCATTTCAGTTTCTACACATGCCATTTGGCTTAGCCTCGGCGGCGGCTGTTTTACATAAAATTAATGTACCAACGGTTGGGGGAGGAGAATGATGTATTTGCATACCAGGACGACATCTTGATGTGTTCTGACTCTATACACACACACCTGACCAAGCTAGGCAAAGTGTTGGGTATTTTGAAAGATCAAGGTAGGGCAGAAAAAAGGAAAGTGTAAATTTATGATGGATGAGGTGGAGTATTTGGGAGACAGAATTTCAGCTCAAGGCATAGAGCCCAAGGAAGATCTTATTTTGGCAATGGATAAATGTTCCCCACCCTCTGACAAAGACCAACTGAGATTGTTCCTTGGGTTATGTGAGTATTGTTCCTGATTCGTGCATAATTTTGCATTACAGACTCAACCTTAAAGCAGGAGTGGCTCCTCCATTAGAGCAGAGAAGCATTGCCCTGCTAATTAAAATGCCCCAGAAATGAAAAATAAAATGGTAATAAATTACCATTTTATTTTTCACTGCCCCTGTCCCGAACCGAGGGCGGAGCTGCTGCTGAGGGGGGTGCAGCAGGGGAGAGTGGTGGGCTAGGCACTTTAAGTTCAAAGTGTGCATGTCCCTTTGGCTGGCCCTCTAGTGACGGGCAGCTAGACATGCGCACTTTAAACCTCTCAACCCAGCTGTCTTAGACAGCTGGGTTGAGAAGCAAGCACAGACCTCCAGTGAACTTGGGAGCACTGTAACTGCCTGCTCCATCCAACAGCATGAGAGCAGCACCAGGATTGGTTAGGGGAGTTGGCTGGGGCCCTGGACGTCACAAGATAAGAACACTGGACGGGGGGAGGATGAGCAGGAAGGTAAGTGACTTTTATTTTCCATTTACTAAATGTATTTTATGTGTGTCGCTCTGCCTGCATATGTGCACTAAATCGCCAACATGCATTACATTACCGTTTTTTTTTGTGTGTTTTTTTTTATTGTGAGAAAAATACCTGGTATACTTAATAATAAATACAGATTACATTACAGTATTACTAAGAATCCACTATACATACATCATACAATACATTATACAATAAATAAATTCGGGCATAAGTTTCTAAAACAGATAAAAATTAGAAAATATTTCATTATTACATAGGAAAACTGGGCTGATACGTCCATACAGAGATAAAAATAACCATCCATCACCCATCGGGACTAATAAATATGGAAAAAAGATATAGGGAATCTCACTCAAGAGCTTCTTCCCAACGGCAGTCCCTCCACCGCTTCATGGAGCCCAAATAATCATTCCTAATTCCCTCATTTTCCTGCCCCGATGCATATATAGGGAGGATTCAATATTATGAATCCCGAGGAGTCTAGCCACCCACATCTGGAAGGATGGTGCTACAGTATCCTTCCATCCTGCCGCAAGTAATATCCGGAGGACCGCCACAGATATAAATACAAATGCTTCTTTTTCTTTATTGAGCCTCAAGTTACTACCAAATACCATTATCATTAGGGTAGGGGATAGGGTGATCTTAACTCCTAGCAGCCCCTCCCAAAATTTCCCAATTTCTCCTTGAATTGCACTTAATTTACTACAATGATAGAACATATGCAGCAAGTCAGCAGGGCCTTCCAAACACCGCGGACATCTATCGTCCTCCTTTTACCCCACATAAATAATTTAGCTGGTGTAAAATATAAGTTAAAAAGGGTCTTATAGTGTTGGGCTCTCAAATTCGTGGAGCGAAAAAGTTTCCCCGCAGGTTGCAATGCTTTATCTATGTCAACATCCGGGTCCCCAAGTTTCGTTGCCCATGCAGCTTCAAATTTCTCCAAATCATCCTGAGTCCCCGATAACAGAGACCTATATATCATTTTAATCCTAGTTCCACCACCTAATAGATAATCCAATATATCAATTCTACCCCCAGGGATAATCCGTGGTCTGATGCCCTTCAGAGTATCCTGGATCTGAAAAAACTTAAAGCCTAAATTATCCGGGATACCAAATCTCTGCTGAATATCCTCGAATCTCATCAAACTACCCCCTCATATATATCACCTATTCTTTTAATTCCTTGTTGCTCCCAGAGCCTCCATATCCTATCATTACTAAATTGAGGAAACATACTGCAGTTCCAAACCGGTGTATAGTAGCTAATTTTAGGGATTGTTAGAGCTTTTTGCACCTGTTTCCAAACCTCCCAAACACCATCTAAAACCTTGTACCGCATTTTCTTATAGTAACGCCTATCGGTTTTCCGAAGCAGAAGCCCCAGAGCTTCTCTACCCAGTAGTAATTCAAAGATGGAGGGAGGGTTATTATTACCGAGTGGAGTATCCGATAAGTTTGAGGCTGAATCAAATTAAATCGCCATCTGACTTAACAAACAGGCCCAATGGTAAAATCTAATATTAGGGATTGCCAGCCCTCCTTTTTCTTGTGGGAGAGACAAATATCTCATGGAGCGCCTGATTTTACCATATTGCCAGATAAAATTCATAAAAACTGCCTCTATTGACTTTATTAGGCCTTCCTCAATCATAAACGGGATAGAGCGAAAGAGATATAGTACCTTGGGGAGCATGGTCATTTTGAGTACATTTGCTCTCCCTATTACAGACAGATGTAAGGCATCTATTCTTTTAAGGTCAGTTGCCATTGTTTTTAGGAGTGGGGTAAAGTTATCTTTTATAGTGGTATCTGTTGCCGAGCATATCCTAACTCCCAAATAAACCGCTGAATCAGAATACCTTACATCCTGCCTTCTAATATTTTTTGTACAAATTATCTGAGTTTTACTTTCGTTCAGCAGATACCCCGTACATTGTCCAAATTCGCTGGCAATCCCTGTAATAGCTATCAGTGCCGTATCTGGTTCCGTCGTAATTATGGCCAGATCGTCGGCATATACCAGCAATTTAGTCTCAAATCGATTAAAAACTACCGGTTTAATTCCATTGCATCCTAATAATTTCCGTACCAGCGGGTCTATGTACAGGGCGAAGAGAATTGGTGAACAGGGACAACCCTGACGTGTCCCTCTAGAAATATGCACTTTTTCCGAGCTGCCTCCCATTATCTGGATTCTGGCCTTTGGATCGGAATACATGGCCCTGATAGCCCCCATTATTTTAGGGCCGAAGCCCCTTTGTTCCAATATCCCCCACAAATACTTCCACGTGACGCGATCAAAGGCCTTTTCTGCGTCTAGAAGGATCTTGGCCATCCGCCCCCCGTGGCAGCTTGCACATCAAAAAGTGTAATGGCCCGCCTGATGTGGTCAGTTGTCCCTCGACCTGGGATAAACCCATGCTGCCACGGGGATACCAGACCGCCTATGACCCTTCCCAGCCTTCTAGCCAGAACCATGGCATAGATCTTGGTGTCCGTATTGATGAGGGATATTGGACGATATGAACCGGGGTTCTCCTTAGGCTTCCCTTTCTTGTGGAACACAATAATATTTGTTTCCTTCCAAGATTCAGGGATTTGACCGGAACATATTATACCATTAAATAAATCCAGTAACATTGGGGCAATCTCGTTCTGGATACTCTTATATACTTCAAGTGGTATACTATCCGGCCCCGCAGCCTTTCCTGCTGCTAACTCCTGCAATGCTTCTACCACTTCCTCTATTACCAGATCATTATCCAACATTTCTTTATCCAAATTATCCAGCTGGGGGCCTATATCTTCAAACCCTAGACTAACACCCTCTGGACCACCCACTTCTTTATACATTGTTTGATAGAAGTTTTTAAAAACTTCCAATATATCGGCTGGCTCCGTATAGTCCCGACCCCCCTCTTGTATTTTTGATATTATATTTCTGCTGCTTTCTTGCCTAATCCGGAGTGCTAATAGCTTGCCCGCCTGCTCTCCCATCTCATACATCTTGCCCCTGTGTGTATGATACTCATCGGCAGCTTTCTGGGCTAACCACTTATGCAGCTCTGCTTTTATAATAAGAATCTTTTGTTGGCTCCCTGCGGCCTCGCACCCTTGCCCAATATCCTTTATATGTTGTTCCTCTGCCTCTACTAGCTGGCAGACCAATCTCTCATTTTCTCGGCGAGCCTCTTGCTTTAGCCTAGCCGAGAAGCTGATTGTCTCGCCTCTCAAGGCTGCCTTGAACGCGTCCCAGACATTATTTCTGGATGAGCTAAAGCGATTCACATCAAAATAATCTTTGGTCCAGTTCCTCAGATGCTCTAAAAATTTGGGGTCAGCTAAAAGCTTCCTCTCGAAAGTTCACCTTGAGTGCTTTTTATTTAAAGTATCTATCTCATACTCCAGCATTAATGGACTGTGATCAGACAGCACTTTCGGGAGTTTAATAATACTAACTTTCTCTAATTCTGATGCAGAGATCAGAAAATAATCCAACTTCGTATATTTCTTGAAGGGGCATGAGTAATATGTGAAACCCGGGTCATTAGGCTCCTTACATCCCCAGACATCTACCAAACCATGTGATTCCCATACTGAGGTCACTGCTCGAAATACCCTGGGCTTACGGCCTACATAAGCAGTATTATTTGTAAAATCAGCAGAGATATTCAAATCTCCGCATACTATAATAGGTCTCGGCCAGTTCAATAATTCAACTTCAAGACGTTCAAATATCTCCGGGTCATCCTGATTGGAGCCATAAATTGTACATATTGTAAACCTTAGATCATGTTCAACCAGTGCCCACCTCCCATGGGAATCTACCAGATGACGCTTAGCCCCTCCCAACGTGGATCTAGCCAGTATTGCCACCCCTATAACTGTAGATGTCTGTGAGGAGCAGGCCAGCAACTCAAAACCACTTATCCTTAATAAATGTTTTTTTGCCCATGGTAGATGGGTCTCCTGTAAGCATAAAACATCGATATGGTTCGACCTTACAAAATACCCCATCATTTGCCTCTTCCTCCAATTATTTAAACCCCCAATATTAAGAGTACATATCTTAAGTTTCCCCATTTAGCCCTACTGAGATAGCATTTCTCTTCTGAACCAGCCCAATCCTCTGTTTAAATACCACAAGCCCTAAATCACCCAAAAAATCACAAAAACATAGCACCAGGTACTTTTCCTCTTTTCAGCTTTTCCCCCATCCTTCCCACCCCTCTCTGCCCCCTCCACCCCATCCAACCCCCATCCACTCCCCCCCCCCTCCTCCCCCCATTCCCACCACCCTTGTGAGGCGCTCAGACCTAGGTCTGTGCATGTGATGTATGTAGCATTAGCGACCTGGGTCCTTCTAAACTACCTACCATAACTTCCTCTTACCCCCTTAATCCTATCAAACATAACCTTAGACACCAATCAGATCGGGGAAGAAAAAACAAAAAACAGAAACCGAAGTATGTATGAGGTATGTATGATTCTAAGATTCTTAACACCCCCTTCAACCATCCTACCGTTAAGCCGTAGAACCTCAAAAACCAGATTTTTTTTTTTTTTCCCTATCCCCCCTCTCTTTTCCTTCTTCTTTTTTCCCCTCACCCTTTCTTCAATTCACACCCAAGCTTTATTTGTCCACAACGTCCAAATATTCTCTGGCTTTTATCTCAGAAGAAAAATAGAGTGTCTGTCCCCCATGGATCACCTTGAGTTGTGCCGGGTTAATCAGATAAACCTGGATATTCTTTTCCTGGAATGGTTTTATTAGCTGTCTCAGCCTCCAGCGTCTCTCTACCGTTGAATGGCAGAAGTCAGGGCGAACAAAAAATGAGACCCCCCCACTAGATCTCTTAGTTTCTGGTCTGGCCTTTTCTGAAATAGCCTGCCGCAATAGAAAATTCCCTAGGAACACCAGAATTGCTCGCGGTTTGTCCCCCTCTCTAGCTGGGACACGTAGTTTAAACGGAATGCGATGTACTCTTTGGATTTCCGCAGTCCAGTTCCATTCTGTCAGCTCGGGAAAGGCGGACTTAAACAGTTCGACTATGTATACCCTAGCGTCCGACCCTTCCACTCCCTCTGGCACCCCCAATATCCTAAGGTTATTCCTCCTCTGCCTGTTCTCGAATTCCTCCAGCTTCCACTGGATGTCCTTGATCTGTGAACTTTGAGCCTCCACCTGGGTTGATGCGCTGGCTGCTTCTGCCTCAGTCGCAACTATTCTTTCCTCCAGGTTCGTCACTCTCTCACCTACATTAAAACATGCCTTGGAGAGCTTCCTGACGACCCCTTGCATTTTTCTCATGGCGGCCTGCACCTTACGACTGTCCTGACGCGTTTCTTCCCTGTGGGAGAGGATAGCCTGGTGTATAACCTCCAGTATAGGGGGGGTGGTATAAGCTACCGAGGGGGGTTTACCAGAAAGCGGGGTAGCGGATGAATAATCCCATCTCAGGTCCTTTCTTCCTCGACCTTGTATGCCTTGTACGTCTGACTGCACATTAGACTTCTTGGTTATTGTGGGGAGATCTAGATCACTATCCTCCAGGTCTGAGTCCAAGTTACTGCCCCCTACTGATGAACTCCGATCGTCATCAGACCATTCAGCCCCTTCGGAGACAGAAAAAAAACAGTCACTGGGCTCTTTATCCTTATCCAGATCAGGTCTGTCCTTATCCCCTAGAAGATCCACTCCCCACATTGCATCACTACTCCCCGATATTGGGGCAGGTTGCTGTAGCCCCCTACCATCTGTTACTCCTTCAGAGATAGAGGCCATATTCAAAGTATCAACGGTCTTGCTGTTTGCTTCTGTATTCTGTGGCCCCCCGGGGGGGCCCGTGATACAACAGGGAGATCTACTGTGCCGCCCCCCCCCCCCACCTTATCTCCCAGAGGGACGTTCCCCTCATGACCGGTATCACTGTCACTACGGGGGGCTCTGCAGCAGATGGAACAGTATCGTTAGGGTCCCCAGCGACCAAGTTAGATTTCAGGCTCTGAGATACTTCAATAGGTCTACCCGGGCTCACCTCCTCATTCTGTTTCCTTCTGGCATTTTTCTCTGTATTCAGAACTGCTATAGGAGCTGCTGCCGGCCCTGCTGCCTCCGTATGCTGCTCCTTGCCACGCATCAACATGTCAGCTACCGAGGGGCCAGCTGGACGATTCTTTCCAGATGCCCCGCCTCTCCCCCTCCTCGGCTGCTCCGGCGTGCGTGACTGCTGCAGGTCGTTCGGTGCCTGTTCCGGGTTGCTCTGCTCCAGCGCCGCTGAGCTCGCGGGCGGCTCGCCACGTAACTTTCGCATTGCTGCTGCTGTTTTAGAGCCCGCGGCATTCGCTGCCAATTTCGGCGCCATTCCTCCGCTACTCCAGGACCCCCGGCTCGCCAGGTGAGAGAGAACCTTGGAGATAGAGCGCCTGATGATCCGGAGCCCGATTCTTGTAACCAGTGCGCAAAGTCTTTTACGGGGGTTCCGTGATCCCAGCATAGGGTAATCTGAGAGGTATTTTTCCGAGTCCCTTTTTAGGCAGTTAACTACATTCCATGGGCCTATAGGGGTCTTTACTTCGTAACTTAACCCAGGGTGACATCGCTAGTGCTACGCTCGGCCTCTAAGCGGCCGCCATCTTGCCTCGGCTCGCATTACATTACCGTTTTAAAGTTAAACATTTTAACTTTAAAATGATAATGTAATGCATGTTGGCAATTTAGCACGTGCATGCACCTATTAGCCTTTTGCCCTCCTCCCCACCACTCTTCGTTGTTGTCAGTTGAGGAGTGGAGCAAAATTTGTTCGGGAGGAGGAACAAAAGGCAACATTTGAGATGCCTAATTCACTGATCATAGAGGCTCAGGCCTTGCAACCTTACAAGGATGAGGTGCCTTCTACAGTGACCGTGGACGCCAGTGGAATGGGTATAGGGGCGGTCCTCAGCCAGATGGTAGGAATAAAAGAAAATACAATTGCCTTTGCATCCAGACGCCTTCCTATGGCTGAGAAAAATTACAGTACCATCGAGAGGGTAGCTTTATCCTGTGTATGAGGAGTGAATAATTTTGCGACATACTTGTGGGGCAGAGAATGTGTGGTGGTTACTGACCATAAACCATTTGTGTACTTATAGAAGGATAAAGGTTTGAACAAAACTAGCCCAAGACTTACTCGCCTTCTGTCCAAATTGTATGGGTTCAATTTCAAACTGAGACATATTGCGGTCGGCAAGAATTGCAGGGCGGATTGTCTTTCAAGGTGTCCAGCATCAACGCATAGTGAAATTTCATGCGAAAAAGAAGAAGAAATGGTGGTGGGATTGGAGGATGATTTGACAGTGTCAGAGGATGTCATCTCACGTCAGGACAGAAAAGATATAGTATGAAACAACAACTGTCAAGTGATACTTAAACGTTATATCAGTAATGGTTGGCCCAGGGAAGGGTTGATCTCCAGTGAAATTAAGCCATACTTTAACGTTTTGGTGGAGTTAAGTACAGAGGATGAACTGGTAGTGAGGGAGTCTCTGCTGATTCCGCCAAACACATTAAGATGAAAGCTAGTGAAACTGGCTCACAAAGGGCGTGGAGGTGTCACAGGTATGAAGAAAAAGATTACGCTTATACTACTTTTGGCCAGCCATGGATAACGATGTGGAGGTGATGGTCAGACGTTGTGGAGAATGGTGTCAAGCAGACAAACCAACCTTCACCCGTAATGTACCTTTATGTCCAGTAGAGTAACCCGAGCATCCTTGGGAAAAGTTGGGGATGGATTTTATTGGGCCCATAAGTGTATTGAACAAAGGGAAGAGATATGTCTTGGTAGCAGTGGATTATCATTCCAAATGGGTCTCATAAAGGTTTTTGAGGGAGCCCAACACAGAAAGTGTTGCAGGCCCACTAGTATAATTCAATTTACAGGCCCTGGGCACAGGTAGGGCCACCTTACTATGGACTTATGAGTACATTAAATTTGCCAATTGAGTATAAGCCAATTCTAACATGTTTTAAGGAGAGAGCACAAGCACCCCAGCACTGTTTAGCAGTGGTAAGTTGCTCCGAGTCCTAAAGCCAGCAAAAACAAAGTCGGATAAAACAGGAGGTCTGAAGGCACAAAGTTAGGCGGAAAAGCAAGCCAAGGATGCCATGTCTTACACATACTGAATGGACTCAAAGGTTTTTTAGGCCCCTCCTGGGAATAACTCCCCTACTGTCAGAATCTCAGCGTCGGTCCATACTTTCCTGAGATAATGACTAGTAAGCTTGCTGAATCTTGGCAGATACCATAATGCAATCTCAGGGGTGTATGCAGTTCTAACATCAAACTCTGTGTGTATCTAAGCCAATAATGCCTGGCCACTCGGAGAGCCATTAGATGAGCTTTGGTAGACTTTTTATTACACAGCAATACATTGTTGCCCTGTCTGTGCACACCTGCATTTCCTCTGTATCTCGTTTAAGCGGGTTCCAGATCTTGTGCATTAGCCACATCAACTGAGCCACCAGATAATATAGTTCCGAATTCGGTGCTCCCATCCCACCTTTAGGTAAAGGGAGCAATATTTTCTCTATTGCTAGTCTCTTTCTTTTACCCGCCCAGATCAAATCTGATATTAGGCCATTTAACTCACTGAAGAAATATCGCTTCAATATTACTGGAATTGCCAGAAAAAGTATTACAGCTTTGCCAATATTATCATTTTAACGATGGCCAGTCTACCCAATGTTGACACGGGGAGCTTCCTAGAAAATGGAAGATAGCATCTAATCGTCGCTACTGCTTTCCCCAGATTGCCAAATACCAACTGTTTATCACTATGATATTATAACCAGACACATAAATATTTGAAAATACCTTCAGCCTCATGTATTGGAAATAAGCTGGATTGACCCGAGTTGACCTGCAAGCCCGAGACATCTTCATATTCAGACAAGAGTTTGATTATTTCTGGAAGACTGGTCTTCGGATCACGCAAGTACAATAATGCATCATCCATATAAGAGAGATAATGTGAGGTTCAAAGACAACATTCTGACCCATTCTTCAGTGGCGGCTCCTCCGCAATGGCGGAGGAGCGTCGCCCCACTGCTTTGAGCAGTGTAAAGGAAATATAAAATAATATTAACTAAAAGTTATTATCATTTTATATTTCCTTCCTTTGTGGGCGGGCGGGTGGGCGGGTCTGCTCTGCTCACGCGGAGCAGGGCACGAGAGGAGTGGTTTGCCCACTCCTAAGTGCGCAATGACTGTTTGGTCGGCCCTCTAGGGCCGCCTAAACCAGTCATGCACACTTTCCCCTTTCTCCATGCAGGCTACATTACAGCCTGCATGGAGAACAAGCCCAGGCTCCCATTCCCTGGTTGAGCATCCCACCGGGACGCTCAAAACCAATCACAACGCTGCATTGCAGCATTGCTATTGGTCAGGGGAGCCTGGGTGCCTACCAATCACAACGCTGCATTTCAGCGTTGTGATTGGTCAAGGGATCCTGGCTTCCTGTCCCACGACGAGAGCAGGAGCAAGGAGGAAAGACGCGGCAGCGGGATCGGCGGCAAGGTAAGTTTTGTAATTATTTTTATACTTTTTTTTTGCTTTCCATTGTGCTACCTCGTGCCCCAGCACCCCTCCCCCCGCAAGTCGTGCCGGCCGTGACTGACATTCTTGGGACTTATTATGTAGAATACTGGTTCCATTGCTAATGCAAATAACAGGGGCGAGAGGGGACTACCTTGATGCGTGCCTCTAGAAAGAATCCATTCTCTGGTGAAGATACTCCCTACCCTTACCCTCGCGACTGGGTTTGTGGGTTTTAATAGATTTCTCCAATACCTAACTTTCATAGGACCTCAAATAAGAAAGGCCAAAATAGAGTGTCAAAGACCGTTTCAATGTTTAAAGAAGCCACTACAGGCAACAATGGCAACCTTGGGGTTCGATCTAAAACGTAAAAGAGTTGCCTGAGATTCACGTGTGTCTATCTCCTCAGGATAAACCGATTTCGGTTTTAGTGGACTAAATTTCAAGCTAATGAAGCCGATCTGTTGGCAAATAGCTTCCCTAATATTTTATACGCTGAATTCAGGAAAGAGAGTGTCCTGTACGACTTTACATCTGAAGGGTCACGTCCCTGTTTGGGTTGTACCCCTACTGTGACCACACTGGTGTTGTCAGTTAAAACGCCCCACTCTAGTGAATCGTTATACATAACCAATAATTTGTGGGTTAATATTGATTTGTATGTTACATAAACCCCATTGGCAGAGCATCAGTACCCAGTATTTTTTGCCCTTGTCCAATTGATTCACTGCCACATTAATTTCTTTCACTGTCAATGGCTCTTCCAGGGACTCCCGTTGTTAGGCTTTTAGCGAGTGCATAGTAATGTTCTGTAGGTGAGGCAACGACCATGTGCTTCTTTCCCATTTGGCACTGGATATAAAGATTCATAATATGATGCAAATGCTTTGTTTATGTCCTGCTCTGTATGTAATACACAGCAGTGTTCTCAGACCTAATAGCACAAATCGCTTTCCTGTTGTTTTCGGTGTGTACCAATCATACATGCCAGTAAACTGCCTGCCCTAGCACCCTCACAGTGCTGCCAGGCCACATATTCCTTCTAATGCACCCCTCTCAATCTGTCCAGCAGCACTGCAAGCTCCCTTGTGGCTCACAATTTGAGCTAAACAACACGGGGTCTAAAATCATTTTATTTTCAAGTTCCCTCATTTTTGCTTCTTTTTGTAAGATCTGATTTCTAGTCACCTAGACGCCATATGTGCCACTTATAACTGCCTTGAAAGCATCCCATTCAATGGCCACATTATTCATGGAGCCCTCATTTTCCTTGAAATAGTAATCAATGTGATTAACCACCACCATACAGAAGACTAAGTGCAACGTTGCCTCCCCTTGAAGTTGCCATGTGGGTATAACTAGTCTGGCTTCTTCAGGTCCTATCGTCATCACTAACGGGTTATTGTCTGAGATAGTTTGACACAAGTATAACAACAGCATTTAGTTAAAGTCGATTTAATAGTTATTCACACAGTGGACCCGCTGAAATAGAGCTATTTTATTCTATACTATATATCACTTTACATTTCACCAATAAAGTGAGTCTTGAGTGAGACAGCTGAAACACTCTGGTCAGCAGACACGTAACTTTATGGTGGTTTTGAGAGACTTATAAATACAAAAATGAAGATCAACTTCCATATAGATGATGCCATGTATACATGTATTTTATTTTAATAAAAATGCATAGTCCCCGAATTGTTTAATGAACTACATACTCATTGATATGTATGTTGATAATGTATAAAAACTAAAGGGTTACAATGTATATAAAATGAATAAACAACCTTCAGATGTAACTTTTACATTTGTTTCCTTTTATTATGCTAAATAATGTACATCTGAACTACATGGCTTAAAATTTCAATGAGAGGGTATTTTCAAAACCAAACTTAGAACACTGTAGTCCTGGTAGCATGGATTCATCTGAAATTACTTTTTATAAATAGTGGTATATGAATACAAATATTTTGTGGGATGAGATTATATTATTCTCCCCTGTAGGTAGTTCCATCGCTTGCAGTTGTCCTCCTGTAAGCATCTTGTATTAGAGACAGCATTCACCTTATGCACAATTCTGGCCCACATTTCCCTTCTCTGTGTGATGGTTGGTGTCTGGACCAGGGCTCCAAACAACTTTGGCTCCATCCTAATTATCTCATCCACCATAACAGTTAAATCATTTTCTGAGAAGCTGGGTTGCCTTCTTCCAGCTATCTTTTGGTTTTTGTAGAAAGGAGCAGTGCTGCTGTTGCTGTGTGTTGTGGTAAACATTTTGTGTTGCTCGAGGAGGCCCTTTTGTAGAGGGATCTGCAGGTGTGGTTGAATTTAAGCACGTGTGTTGACAGATCAGTCAGCTGAGGGAAAATCCATCTGTCATTCCTGTCCTCCGTCGTGAGGATTCATCCGTACCACTCTGACAATGGACAAACCTAAACATGGCAGATATCTGCGTGCCATACAAAGGCTGACGAAGTTGTATCAGATGACGGTGGACATTGGGACAGATGATGGAGGACAAAGCATCAGCCAACAGACCATCCTTCAGCCCAAACTCTCAATACGATGGCTGGATCTGTCCCTCCATGACACAGGAATGACAGTCCATCCACCAAACTCTAAATCAGGCCCTAAATCTGACGATAACGCTGTTCACCACACTAAATTCCCACCGCTATTTGACTATATGTATTTATAAGTCAAATTACTTTTTAGCAAGGGCCAGCTGAGAAATCCAGAGTCAATATGTCACAATTTTTACATATTCCCATATAATTTCTTTGCAGACCCATGTTAACGGTTCTCTCAATGACTTTCAATAGAATCCTTTATTTTATTTTTCTCCACTTTCCCTTTTTCCATTTCTTTGAATACCCTGTTCATGAAAGGTAATCATTTATCAATATTTTTATGAACTTTACGTTGTTGTTGTTTAACAGTTTTGCTGTATGGAGGCATATCTGTTCTCCGGCAGTTTAACACAACATGCTACGTTTCCATGTTGGCAGCACACCAAAGGCAAGCCCTGTATCGTTCCATGTGGCAGCAGGGAGAAGGGGGAAGACCACCATGGAGGACAACTCATTCCAATATTATGCCAGATCCAAACAAGAAGCTTTCAAGTCTGGTAACTTCTTACTTGCTGCCCACACTCTGTATACAATTCATGGTATAATAATGGGTAAAGAAAAACCTTGAGATTTATGGCTGCATGCAAGAAAATAACCATAATTTGACTTTTTGTTTTAAATCAATGTGGGATATAATAAGCATAATTTAGAAATCTTCAACTTATTATAATTACTATTACAATTAGAAAACTCTGACTTCCAAAAACAACAGTCTTGGCAAATCAGAGACCTTGCCAAGCGACGATGCAGATACTTTACTAGTCTTGGCTATCATTGGAGATTATTAAAGAATATTTAACAATATATCCCACACGGGTTCATGTCACCATGGTAGCCAAGGTGAAATATCAAGCCCTCAGTTTTCTTAATCATTGTTCTATGTCCATAAAAGCATGTGCCCCTACACCATCTACTGTAATTACCTTTGCAGCTATCCATTGCATTCAATGCTGGCAGCACTCATTAATTGAGGAAATTGTAACACTATTCATCCTTTAACCAAACACAAATAAATTGTTGGTAGCAAATGACTTTAATATCTGGGTGCCTATGGTCACTCATTTAATTGGAACTTTTTATTACTGGGAGTTACATCAGTTTGTCTACACACCAGCTCACACTGGAGGTCACAATTTAGAGACAGTCTCTACATCGATCTATGTACCTATTCAAACTATCCTAGGGTGATCACGCGCCCACTTCTTTCCATCCACTTTACTCTTACTTAAGCCATACATTGTGCATGGCAAGGGACTGGTCCAAGCTCAACATATGAAGAACTGAAAAATTAACTGATTCAACATCTGCCCCCAACCCTCACTGATACCAACAGACATCCTACGTATTTTTTTGACTGGATGAAGACCACCTTTGAAATGTATAATGTCCAAAACCAGATTTAGGTCCAAATGTTTTTTACTAGTGTGGGAGCTACTTTCTGGTTAGAATTATATGTGCCTGGGGGGCGTGGCTTGACGCCAAGAGAGGATGGCCGCTGACTAGGGAGGCTCCGTGGTGGCTCGGCAGGAGTGCAGCGTTTTCCTGCAGTTCCCCGCCGCTTTGCCGCTGCCAAATGGAATCTCCAGTGCATTAAAGGATCCTGGAAACTCTTTTTCGAAGTTTCGTCTTCCGGGTGAGCGTTTCTGCAGGACTGCGGTGGCGGGAGCGTTTCCTTCACGGGACTCGCGCCCGCCATTTTGTTTTCTTCGGAAACGGCGCATAAATGAAACGGGTGCGTCTGTGCCTCGTATTCACAGCCTAAATTATACCCTAAGGCCTAATTCTTCTTCTACTGAGGAGCTACATATATATAAAATGGAAAACAATGGAAACTGAAAATATATTTTTAATAATGGTTTTTTCACTCAGTCAGCCTTTCTCACAGAGCTGCTGCATATATTGTATGATGGACTTTTCACCTCAATAATTCTCTGGTCTCATTTCAACAGAAAGCTGAAATTAGAATTAACCATTTAAAGAGTACCATTTTGCTGCAGTTATTGCGCTTTTCCCACATGGTTTTTTCTCGCTTGCCATTATATTTTAGTAGGACCTCATGTCAAGCAGGAATGGAGTTCAAATAAATTGACTTAAGACTATTGTTCAGTTTCTTGCTCTCAGTACCAGGGGAATCTCTTGTTGTTATTCCAAAGGTATTTTCTTTCTTGGCTGCTGCGACACTTCGCCTTCATGTTCTTGCCTGGTACTACTTTCTTTACAACAGATTTTACACACTATCAGTGCTATTTTTGGTGTTTCCAATTCTCATTCAACATTTTATGGGGAGAACAAAATCTTCTTGTCGTGTTCCTGACTCTTCATTACCATTCTCGTCTTTAGCAGACCATAACCCTTATTCTGTTCTCTCAGTGAATATGGAGAACTCTGGAAGTAACTCATCACTCTCTAATAAGGAAACATCAGTAGCTTCTTCTAATATTCCGCTCCCCACCAACAAACTTACTCCTAAACCGACCAATTCATCTATACTATCCTCTGGAAAACGCATTAAAAAGGATCCTCCATCACCTACTGCATCTCCTCCACCAATCACTATGGATGTGCTTCTTGAAGAGATTCGTGCTCTTCGACCTTACATGGAGGAAACGAATAAATCACTCCAAGCTTTGGACGACAAGTGGTCTACGATGGAGAATAGGGTCATACAGATTGAATACAAGTAAACTCTGTTCAGGTTGTGGTGAACCAAGTTCCTTCAATGAATTCTGAAATTGCATTACTCAAAAAACAAGTGGAAAATTTGGAAAACCACAACAGGTGTAATAACTTACGCATTTATGGTCTGGTAGAAGGCTTGGAAGGTTCGGATGCCATTTCCTTCTTCAAATCTTTCCTTCCACAAGTTCTTGGTATCCCTAACTCCCCTGTTTTAAACATTCAAAGAGCGCATCGTCTGGGACGTATTCCATCAATGGCAGCCTCTTCAGCCAAACCTCGAGGTGTTATCATATACTTCCTGGAGTACACAGATTTATTGAGGATCCTGCAAGCAGCTAAACTCAAAGGCCGGATTTCATGGCAAGGCTCTAATCTTTTCTTCGCACAAGACTATGCCAAAGAAACAGCAGATCGAAGAAAGAAGTTCCTAGAAATGAGACCAACACTCCGTTCTCTTAATGCCAGATTCGGTCTCTTCCATCCCTGTCTTTTCAAAGTGACTTACAAAAATAGAACTACGAACTATGAAGATCCTGCTTTACTGCAGCGGTTTCTGGAACAATGCAGAGAAGAAGATATGGATGTGTCCAGACATGCAAGTGTTTAATCTTGTGCTGATATTTGGTCTAATTGGCTCTGTTGTTTAGATTTATGATGTCTTTTGTTCCTGTCTGGTTTAAGTTTCTCAGATTTTCCTATGTTATATTTTACATGTTATGTTTCTCTCTTTTAATAGGTGCGGTATTCCCTTCGTACATATTTTTTGTTATTCCTGATCTGCTTGGATGATGTCTTCCCTCCCCGGTCCGCCCTGAGTTGCCTGGTTAGTCATGCCATTTTCCTCATGTGGCTTCACCACCCTCGTTTTGTTCATGTTTTTTGTAGTTTTTTATCATGTTAGTGGATTTTATGATATATGTTGCTTGTTTGTTGTTTTTGTTTCTTCCTCTTTTTCTTTTCTCCATTCTACCTGTCCTTTTTCAGGCATCTTTCTTCTTTTGCTATTTTTTTCTTTTATTACTTCTCTTTATACCTTCTCCTATACTTTTACCCTTTTCTTCTGCTTTTTTCTTATTCATAACCTCTCTCTTCCTCCTTTATTCTATTCATATTTGCTGGTTTGGTTTTACAAATTGTTTGTTGTTTATTATTACTTATATCATTTTGTTAAGTTTTTTGTTGTTTTTATCTACTGTTACATAATTCTTATATCTCATCGATTAATGTAAATGGCTTTAAGGGTTGTTTCATGGAATGTTAAGGGTTTGGGTTCTCCTATAAAGCGTCAACGGGTATTCTCTCATTTATCTAATTTAAAATGTGATATAGCTTTATTACAGGAAATTCATGTGTTAGGTAAAGAAATCCCTAAACTTAAACGACAATGGGTTGGTCATGTTTTTACCTCCCCGGGTACAGGTAACCGTAATGGTGTAGCCATTTTATGCCAGAAACGTCTTGATGTTCAAATTCTCTCTCAAGATTCTGATGATGTGGGTAGATGGGTCTCTGTTTCACTGTTATTGAATAATAATATCCCTTTGACTCTTTTTAATCTGTTTGCACCTACTGCCCCAGACGTTGTTTTTTGGCCTGCAATATTATCTAAATTGATGTCTTTTCATGATGATTACCTGTTGGTTGGTGGGGACTGTAATTTGGTTATGGATCCGATTATTGATCGCAATTCTCAATCTAAATTCATTTTCCTCTCCTATGCACTCTCAATTTACATCCACTATTCAACAAAGATCTCTAATAGATGCTTGGCGATTATGTAATCCTACACTTCAAGAATACTCTTTCTTCTCTCCTGTGCACTCTTCCCAATCTCGTTTAGATTACATATTCACTTCGAAAGCACTCACACAACACATCACTCATTCAGTTATTAGCTCTATTTTAATCTCTGATCATGCCCCTGTTTCCTTAGATTTAGATCTTCTTCCTCCTACTCAGGGTACACGCAGATGGAGATTCAACAATTCTCTCCTCGTAGACCCCAAGTTTACCCAATAATTTGATTCTTTTATCAACACTTTCTTCCTTGAGAATGAAACTCCGCACATGTCTCCACAGATTATCTGGGATGCCTTTAAAGCAGCATCTAGAGATTTTATTATTTCCTTTGTATCCCAACGAAAGAAATCTTCTTTACTTACTTTGCAATCACTCACAACATGTATTAAACAATTAGAACACTCCTTTTTCCATACAAAATCTAAAACCTGCTTGGATGAACTAATCAGATCCAAATTCGAATTCAACAAAATATCTCCTGAAAACGCGAACTCATTTTTGCTCAAATCTTCAGCCAAATATTATGGAGGTCAAAATCTAGCGGGAAACTTTTAGCAAACTATCTTAAAGTTAAAAAAGAACGCACCAAGATTAGTTCTATCCTTTCTTCTAACAGTCAATTAGTTTTCAAAAATGAGGACATTCTATCAGAATTTACTAAATTTTTCAAACTCTTTACACTCTTGAGTCTTCCGTACCTCAGGATGATATATTTCAATACTTATCCTCTATTACTCCTCCTTCCTCTTCCGATCTTGATTTTTCAGTGTTAGAGGATGATATCCGAGAACTAGATATCATTTCTGCTATTCGTTCCATTAAGCGCGGTAAGGCTCCAGGACCTGATGGTTTCACGATTGAATTCTATTCTTATTTTTCTCGAACTCTTATTCTTAAATTACATCAATTATTTAACTTTTTTATCTCTTCCAAAAGGTCCAGTGGCTCTTTTCAAGATGCTTTGATTTGCCTTCTCCCCAAGGAAGGAAAAGATCATACTCTCTGTAAAAATTATAGACCCATTTCTTTAATTAATTTAGATTATAAAATGTTCGCAAAAATTTTAGCTTTACGCTTAGAGAAATTTTTACCCCTATTAATTGGAGGAGAACAATGTGGTTTTATTAAAGGTAGACATCTATCTGATAACACTAGATTATTCTTTAATGTCCTTACCAAAGCCAAATCGTGTAAAGATTGCTTAGCAGCTATCTCTTTGGACGCTGAGAAAGCTTTTGATAGAGTCGGTTGGTCTTTTATTTTCTCCACTCTGTCCTGGTTTGGTTTTGGTCCCAAATTTATAAATTATATTTCCTTACTGTACTCTTCTCCGGTCTCCTCCATTTTAGCTAACGGTCTTATCTCCCCTTCCTTTCCTTTATATCGTGGGGTAAGGCAGGGTTGTCCTCTTTCTCCTCTTCTTTTTATATTAGCTCTTGAACCCTTCTTAATTAGAATCCGTTCAACCTCTCAGATTACTGGTTTTAACTATGGTTCCAATCAATTAAAACTTTCTGTTTATGCAGATGATATTTTGCTCTTTTTATCACATCCACTGACTTCCTTACCAGCTTTCTTATCAGAAGTACAGTCTTTTGCCTCTGTGTCTGGTTATAAACTAAATGATGACAAGTGTGAAATTCTCCCGTTAAACAAAGTTTGTTTTTCCGTGGATTACACCTCTTCGGGTTTTCATTGGGCCTCAGATAAAATCAAATACTTGGGTTTATGGTTCAAATCTTCCATTAAAGAATCTATGTTAATAAATTTAAAAGAATTACAGACAATATTGAAAAATACTACGTCTAGGTGGAATCCCTTGTTTTTATCTTGGTGGGGCCGTCTCAACACGATCAAAATGATGTTGGTACCTATAATACTTTTTTATATTTCTAATCTTCCTATAAATATTCCTAAATCACATTTTAAAACAATTTATTCTATTTTATTGAAATTTCTATGGAATAATAAGAAACCTCGTATGTCTTTACAGAAACTTAAAAGACTAAAACAATTAGGCGGTGTCAATTTCCCGGATTTTCAAAACTATCATACTGCGTTCTCTCTTAAACAAAACTCTTTATTACTCCAAGAGGAAGACGGAGTTTCCACAGTACCGTTATGGACTACTATTGAAAAACAATTCCTTCATCCTTTCTCCTTTCAAGAACTTTTATCCTTTATTCATCGTCCTTTGTCTTTTTCTCTTCCCATTTTTAACAACAGCTGTAGAATTCTTCAACCTTTACTCACTAACCACCTTTCTCCTAAAGATCGCTTTTTGCAATCTTCAATATGGTATAATAAGTATATTAAAATAAATAATAGGATTATTTTTTGGAAAGATTGGCATGTTAAAGGGCTTCACTGGGTGCATCAACTTTTAAAAGGTGATGCGTGTATTGCTTTTCCAGTTGCTCAAACACGTTTTTCTTTACCTACCTCATACGCATCTAAATATGCATCCTTAATCTCATTGATTCAGTCATTTTACTATAGCTTTGTGCTCAATTCTTCCTTGTCATCATCGCCTCCTAATATTCTTTCTGTCCTGTCTCTGTCTCCATCTGCGTCTCAAGTTTATAAACATCTATCCTCCTCTCCAATTACCAGAGATAAATCTGAAGTAGAGCTTTTATGGAAACTGATCTCCAACTGTCCCTCTCTATTTCTACTTGGAGTAAGGTCTGGATTAAGATTAGGAAATCTTCCAGGGCTGCTAATACTACCCAAACTTTATTTTATATTTATAACAGACTTTTGCTGACTCCGGTGTCATTACAGAAAATAAATCCTACTCTCTCTCCTTCTTGCTGGTCCTGTAATGCATCCCAAGCTGACCTCCAACACATGTTATTTTCTTGCCCTCAAGTTCATAATTTCTGGAAACAAGTTTGGAGTCAAATTAATAATATCTTTCATTCACAAATCCCCTTCACTTTTGTTAATATATTTTTAGGTAGTGTGTCTTCTGATTGGGAATCACACTCAAACAATTTTCAAATTATAGACCTACTCCTTGCAGTTGCTTTCCAACAAATCACTAGAGCATGGAAGAACACTGCCAATATCTCTTATCAAGCTTGGTGGTATGGGATTTGTTATAACCACAGGTTGGATAGAGCGTATGTCCACCCCATTTCCCTTGCTATAAAACGAGAATACCTATGGTCACCTATTACTCATTTTCTAGATATATCTGCAGCTACATCACGAATCCATAATCCCCGAGTTGAAGTACCTAAACCTCTATGATTTCTTCTTTGTTGTTTACTCAGTTATCTATTTTTACATTAATATTATGTACTTGTTGCACATTTTCCATTTATTATACAATTCAGTAATTATTAATAAGTATATAAGTGGTTAGGTTTAATATTAATATCTCATAAGTGCTATTTCCTCTCTCCCCCCTTTTCTTTCTTCCCCTCCTTTCCCACATTACCTTAACAGAATTTTATAATTCATATTGTATTTCCTATTTCTGTATTTAATGAAATGTTTTATATTATATCAATAAATTTCCTTTTCAACCTTAAGAATTATATGTGCCTATTAATGTGAGTCATTTACAATTAAAACGAAAAAGCTGTGATGTTTAAAATGTTGTTTTCCTGGCTTAGGCTAACTAGGACTCAACTAGACCACAACTCCAATTTGAAATATAATGACTGCAGTTTTATAATATTTATTGTGTCCTTATATTTCTCATTGACATTGCATGCAGCATATTGTGCACTGTTTATTTTGTAATGACGTGTTGTTCTCGAAGAACTCTGGATGAAGACTTTAGATGCTTTCAAGGCTCTTCCTGCTTGCACACTGTATTGTATTTATTTATGAGTATTTTTATTGTTCATGTAACTAGTTTGTTCTGACACCTCCGATGACATTAGGTCAGAAGGAGCGAATCAATAATTATGTAGTGGCATAGTGTTAGGATAGTGGGATTATACGACGTGTTTTAATGTTGACTCCTGCCAGTAGCTACTGTGCCACTCTGCACTTAGCAATAAACATGAAAGGTGTCAAGTATTTCCTTTAGAGGGTCCTAATTAGGAGGAAAAACTACAAAGGGCAAAAAACCTCCTTGGCAATCTTTTATCTCTTTATTGAAAATTACGATTTATGCAGAAGATAAGCAAGGCACCAATCTCTTCCTGACATCAGGGAAGGGAAAAATGCAAAGCACGGTCTTTCCAGAATAAAATCCAGATGGAAATATGAATCAAGGAGGAAAAATAGGGACAAAAATAGAAGCAAATGTATCACACATGTGACAAAAAGGAAGCAATTTGTTGTGATGTACCCACCACTCATTAATGCCTCCTCTATATACAATTTAAACAGGTAATGACATCACAAAAAAGATTCAACATTATATTGATTTGGACACCTCAGGCAGCAATCCCTAGACACACAACCATCTTAGAAAGGGAACTTCATAAGGCTTGGCCATGCCTTTTCCTTCCTACACATGGCATCAACAAGGCACGCAAAGGAGAAAAGCAAGTTCAACAGCTTTACTCTGATGCAGGACTCTGTAAACCAGTGGCTGCCCTTCCCCGCCAAAGCTCCCTGCAGATCACACAGTACTCCTCTAGGCTGCGAGGATACCCATCTGCACCCGGAGTCCAGAGATGTGATGCCTGATTGTGTGATATGTGCATCATCTTCTTTTTAAAAGTGTCTGCCTCAGATAAGCTCCCGGGTTGCATGTAACAGCATGCTCCACTTCTGAAGACCTGGGGTTTATCACGATATTGCTGGGAAAAACTGACAAACCAACAAGGGAGTATGAACAGAAGAGGAACTTCCCCAAGGGTGCTCATAGGATGGATATTCTTTCTAGTGAATCAAAAGTTAAAGAGTACCTTGAAACATCTGAGAATCACAGACTTCTTGAACCTCATATTCTGATGGCTCTGTGCCATGATTGGCAGCAGTTCAGATGGAAGTCTGTGATAAGGAGCAGAAACATAAGGTTTCAATTAAGAAGGATGAAATGTAGAATTAATCTTTTAAGTGGCAGACAGGTTCAAATGAACATTACATCATATGAGTAATAAATAGGTCCAAAATATTGTGATCAGAATTTGACTGGCAATGTGTGAAAAGGAAGAAAATTAGAATACAACCGAACTTTAACTCCAGGAACAAACAGAGGAGAAATTGATCTTGATTTGTCAAAATGTTCTTTCAACTTAGCTTTAGAATCTCAAACTTTCAGTAACCAACTGTCTGTGTTCTCTGTTTCCTTAACTGGCTAAATTAATCCTTATCCACTGGATTCAAAGGATCAAGACAAGGAGCAGAAGGAAAAATTCTTAAATGGAAACCTTCCATACAATCCACAACTGTTAAATAGGAAGGCCGATTATCTTGACTTGCGTTATCGTAGCATTACAGATACTATTCCAGATTTGGATTTGTTTGCTCTGTTGCCCACTGGACTGGGGATAGTAACCAGAAAAAAGCATGTTTTTAATGCTTTACACAGAGATAATAGTGTGAGGTAATCCATGAAGACGAAGATAATTCTCTTAAAAACATTGAATGAGTAACTTGAAGATTGGAGAAAAATGTGTCATCTTTGAAAAGGTGTCTAGTCTAAAAATTATTAGAAGATGAATGGGGAAGACATACATAGGGGGTAGACCATTGGCACTCATACATGTATATGTATACTTCCATAAAAAAACATTTTGAAATGGAGGTGGCATACAAAATGCAAGGACACTTGTGTGGTGTTATAGTAATAGAGCCCTGAGTACTGGGAGGTATTGTGATTAATATTATTGAGAAATATACAAGCCACATGCTCACCAGGGAGCACACTTACCCTATGGTGAGCATACATCTTGTATAACTCTCAATAATCATAATCACAATACCTCAGAGTACTCAGAGGCATGTTGAGGACGGGCTCTATTACTATAACACCATACAAGTGTCCTTGCATTTTGCATGCCACCTCCGCTTCAACATCTTTTAATGGAAGTGTACATATACATGTATGAGTACCAATGGCCTCCCCCATTTATGTACACCCCATCAGCCCCACCTGGGCCTTGACTATGCTATAAGTACCCTTGCTGGGCCACCGCCCGGCATTGCCTACATCTCCCAGGAAGTTGCATACCGTGCATGCGCTGTTAAGAGCAATGTGTACATTTCCCAGCAACCCCCAAACCACACAAGCACTGTCTAGTGTAATGAGATATTCCAGCTGGGACTACACTTCCCTATACTCACTGGGTCTCCTGGCACCAAGCACACATGATGGTGGACGCCGCCTCTTCAAGCCAGGAGCCCACTCACTAAAAGGCGAACTCCTCACTGGTATCGATATCTTTGGGAGGAGACTACAGACGCAGAAGTAGGTGCTACAGAGGGGTGAGACCTTTGACAAAGTAAGTCAGCTCTCTTGTTTTTACTCCTCTTTGATACCTATATGCCGGTCCATCAAGCTGTTACTAATGAAAGAATATTTTTTCACTGTAAGTGGAGCGTGACTTCAAGGCTACCCCAGTTTACTCCTCCATGGGGTGTGGTTTTCCTCGCAGTTAGGGTAAGACATAGTTCATAGTAAGGATGCTTGCAAGTTCATGAACCACTATTACACGAAAGTACTATGCATTATGTGGGGAGGAGCGTCACCCCACTGCTTTCAAGCAGTGGGGGAAGAGGAAACATAAAATGATAATAACTTTCACTTATCATTTTGTTTGTGCAGCTTTGCGGGTGGGCGGGGATGCTCTGCTCTCGGAGCAGGGCAGGGGAGGAGCGGTTTGCCCACTCCTAAGTGCTCAATGACTGTTTGGTCGGCCCTCTGGGGCCGCCCAAACCAGTCATGTGTACTTTCCCCAATCTCCATGCAGGCTGCATTACAGCCTGCGTGGAGAACATGCCCAGGCCCCCATTCCCTGGTTAAGCGTCAAACCAGGACACTCAAAACCAATCACAACGGTGCATTGCAGCGTTGTGATTGCTCAGTGGGGCCTGGCTGTGCTTCCTGTTTCTTGAGGAGAGCAGGAGCAGAGACGCGGGACCCGGCAAAAGGTAAGTTATTTTTTATTTGTTTTCATCTTGCGCATCCTCGCACAATGCCCCCCGCGCCTGACCCTGCCACCCGCGAGCCATGCTGGCCGCCACTGTTTGTGGGTTTGCTTGAGTTTCCACAGACACAGTATGAAACATTTGCAGTGTTTTCACACATGTGGCACAGCATGAAATTAAAGGCCCGGAAATGCTTCCTGCCCAAAAATTACTGCATGCCCCATTTTCTGTTCACTTTTATATGTATGTTATGTCCACGTCATTATAATTTGTTTTAATTTTGTGTTCCTATACCATTCCACGACCATAACGGATAACAAGAGTAATACTCTTGCTGCTACCAGGGCATTAGAAACTGGTATTGTATGTCTGCATGTGTATTGTATGTGTGAAGACATAAACAGGGATATAGTTTATGGGAAAGGATAGGGTTCTGGTCCTCAAGAGAGCCCTAAACCCCATGTGGGGCCTTTTTAGGGCTGAAACATGCCGGCCCCTAAGGACAAGAGTTGCATAATCTAGCCTAATTTGTCCTACTTTTTATTTTAATCATCCCCTTACCACCCTATTGATAAAGTAATGCCTTGGGTAGGTGACCGGGATTTTATATCACTTCTAGATCCCCTTCCCCATTTCACTCTTGACATTTCCCTGCACATTCCCTCCACATACTGCAAGGGCCCACCCCCCACTAGAGAATTCTCTGGCGAGCGTGGGATGGCCGATGATGAAGCAGGACACCCGGGCAGGAGGGGGTGTGGGGGGGGAGTGAGGCCATCCCATATATTTTTATAAATATTGAGGCCACCCCATATATTTTTATAAATATCGTCCAGGTCCTGCCAATAGAAACTGGGACTTCAAGATCATCCTATAATGGGTTATCAACCACACAACAGGATGAGTGGTTCTCACGTATAAGAATCCACAGAAGGGGCATGTTTGTTTTTTGTGTTTCTAACATCTGTAAATATCCAGAAGGCTTAGAATGTGATGATTTATACTGGGCAACGCAGAAAGGACACAGAAGAACATATTCTTGAACAAAAGAATGAAGAGTGGGCCACCAAAAGAAACTTAAAACTAGATCCAGTGTAGTGTTAACTTCTCAATTACCATAATTAACAAAATCATAACTTATTTCCATTACTTGAAGCTGTAGTTCTTTAGTCGGATAAAATAGCTGGTTGACTGAAATACAATTAATTTTGTTAAACTGGAGGTGCCTTAAGATGAAGATTTTCTATCTCTTTTGGTTCCATTTGTTCTTGGGCCATATTGACTCTTTATAAAAAAGAAAAACAAACTGAAGTATTCTAACCACACAATGAGACGTAAACACATGTTGATCATACGTGAGTGATGACTCAAAATAACAACGAGAAAAGGTGTTAGCAGAAAAGTCTTTGAACTGGGAACATAAATGATAGTGAAATCATACTGTTCAAAGAAAAGCGGCCATCCACCTTGACTATTCCTGCATTGAAGATTCTGTAGACACTGCAGATTCCAAAGATGTTTGAATTTCAAAAGGTTTTTCAGTGTGCATCAAAAGATGTCTCCATTCAGTATAAGCCATCTTGATCGCTAAAAGATCTCTTTTAAGAAAAGGGCAATGGAAAATTTCCGAGCATTCGTAAAGGAAAGTTTCAATTCTATTAAGGACACGTAGGTGAGGATTATGCTCAAAATTTCAGTCCTTTATTGATCTCCAGCAGACTTCAACATGAAGACATGTAGGACTGTTCCCATGAGGAGCAGGGTCAATTTTGATTTGCATATGGCTGGGTCTAAATGGGGTGGCATGGTGAGCAAAAGAACGATGGATATAACTCAGATCTCTTGGCTGGGGGGGTTAATGTTTGATTTGTTTTGTATTCCGTCCATCATTTGTGTGCCATTTGCTTTCTCGCCCTAACTGCGCCAGGTATGCTCAGACGTGGGTCCTGGGCTCACTGCGCCACTGGAATCAAGCTAGTGTGGCTGATGAGAGGTGATACCACAAAACCGGTCCCAGGATGCTCATTTATGGTCCAGGGAGGACCTGACTTGGCAGTTCGGACTCTACTGTTCCCATGAGAAGCAGGGTCAAGACTGATTTCCATATGGCTGTGCCTAAACTGGGGTGGCATGGTGAGCAAAAGTACAATGGATTTAACCCAGATCTCTTGACTGGGGGTGAATATTTGACTTGTTCTGCATTCCGTCCATCATTTGTGTGTCTTTTCCATCCAGTATAAGTTATCTTCATGGCTAAAATATCTCTTTTAAGAACAGAGTAATGAAAACTTTCCTAGCATTCATAAAGGAAAGTTTCAATTCTATTAAGGACACGGAGGGAGGATTATGCTCAAACCTTCAGTCCATTATTAATCTCCAGCAGACTTCAACATGTAGACCATAAACTACCTTTCCATAAACCCACGGGAAAGGGACTACAAAACTTGAACTCAATCAGAGTCTCTATCAACAATCATAATGAGCCACTTCTCGTGACACCTCCTCTTTCATTCTTGTGACATGCAGCATTCCCAGTAACTTCTTTATTCCCCTTAACTGTTGTTGGAACCTGAAATACAAACACGCACTGAGATCAATATTCCAAACATGGCAAATTTTTCAAACAGCACAGAAGATACCGAGACAATCATTGACACAATCCTTCACAATGTCAGTGGAGAAAAAAAAAACATCACAAAAGAAACAACATTGTGTACTTATACCTTCCGGAGCAACGCTTTGCAAGAACTCACGAAAACATGCCCTGCCAAATTTTGGCACAAATGGTTGTGACATGTTCCCAGAAACCGTGGATGGGAATAATCCTCACCTCCGTGTCCTTAATAGAATTGAAACTTTCCTTTATGAATGCTAGGAAATTTTTCATTCTGTGTCAGGACCGGAGGCGAGGATCATGATCGTTCAAACTTGTTCACCACCAATGGCGCCATATTTAAAACCGGTTTAAAGTAAAACCGTTTGAACATTGAGTCCGAAGATCAGATGTGTTAAGGATATCCTCTAACGAGCGCCCAGATTGACCACTTTTGAGGCCATTGTGCCTCTCACAGAGTGAGCACCAAATTGTGAGGCATCAATACCAGCCTAAAGCATAACCCAACGATCCGTCTTGCAACTGTCAGTGAAGACACTACCTTGAACGGTTTCTTATAGATATCAACAACTGTCTTTCCCTGGGAAGGCTGAACTCCTTCGTCATACTCTCATATGTCTTCAAACACCTCACCACGCACAATTTCAGAGACCCATCAAACAGCGGGTAGGAAATCAGCAGAGAATTGGATTTTCTCCTGCGGGAAATGTGGAAAGTCACATCATCCAGGGTGAACACCCTACCGGTCACATACAGTGCTTGGACATCCAAAACCCTGCGCCAGGAAACCAAATAAAGTTACATAGACAACTTACCTGAAATGTGTTTCCTAGACAAGAATTAATTCCGCAGCCATGATGAAAAAAGATGCAGAACCTGATTAGCATCCCATAAAACCGAATATCTATGTTCTGTAGGCAGGGAGAGACGAATGCCTCTCATCAGGTTACAAACCAGCGGATGCTCCCCAACCTGATAACCTTGAATAGGAACATGACCAGCTGAAGTAGCAGACCTGAAGGTATTTACCGTTTTAAAGGTGAAACCCTGTGAAGACAAAGACACCAGGAAATTCAAGATTTGGACAATATCGGACCCCAAGGGATTGCAACCTTTTTATACACACCAACTTACCCATCTCGCTCATGATGATTTATATCTTTTGTTGCTGCTATCGGACAACGCTACGGCCAACATCTTCTCAGCCTCTCCTGAAAGGCCAGGGGCTCTCCATTGTTCCCTTTAATCCTCCATGAATGGAAGCCGCTCTTGAAGAACTTATGGGTAGGGATTCCCTAGAGGATCCCGAAGGAGATCTGAAGCGTGGGGTAGATGGATTGGAGAATGCCAAGAAAGTTCCAGAAGAACTGGAAACCAAACTTGCGACCTCCTATATGGCGTTATTAGGGCCCCCTGACTTCGCACCTGGGTTGAAAGTCTCATGATCATTGCGATGGGGGAAAGGCGTATCCCCGCTCCCCCGACCAATCCTGTAGAAAAGCATCCGTTGCCGTTGCCAGAAGATCGGTCCGCCAACTGAAGTATCGATCTACTTGGCGGTCTGGGCGAGATGCAAAAAGGTCCACTGAGAACGGACCTCACTGGCTGTTGATCTGCTCGAACACCCACGGATCCATTTGCCACAGACTCATTTGTGACCACTCCCTCGAGCAGCGGTCCACCACTTCGTTGGAGGTCCCCGGAAGATATTACGCCATGACCGATATCATTTTGAAGAGACAAAAGGTCCAAATGTCCAAAAGTCCTTAGCCAGATCCGCCAGGAGTTTCACCCGAGGACCCCCCAGATGGTTGATGTAACGTATAGCTGACATATTGTCCATCTTCAGATGGACACAACCGTTCACCTTGTCCTTGGTCCAACATTGAATGGCAAAAGAACCTGCCATTAGTTCCAGGCAGTTGATGGGAGCTGTTGCTCTTCCGTGAACCATTTTCTTCTGGTGGAGGAGTCCCCGCAACGGGCTCCTCATATGGATTTGCTGGCGTTTGACTCGATAACGATATTCGGATCGGAGCCGAAAATTGCCCTGCCATTCCAAGCCTCCTCCATCAGAGGCAACTGTTTGGAGTACTGAAGCCTTCTCACAGGTGGAAGGTCCTGAGCCTTGGGAGGGCCCTGTAAGGCAAGGGGCCTGGAAAGATCACCTGAATGGAAGATGATTCTCCTTACCACTCGAGCCACTTGACACAGTGGACCGGCCAAGGTGCGCCTCAACTCTCTCTGAATTTTCCCCATCTTTTGAGAGGGTAGGCTGAGTGTCTTGGCTGTGGAGTTGATGATGAAGCCCACGAACGTTGTTTGTTTGGACAGGGTCAACAGGGATTTTTGCTAGTTATAATGAAACCCAAACCTTCCAGCAAAAGAATAGTCATCTGCAGCTGATCCTGTAGTCTGACTGGGCATTGATTCATGAGAAGAAGGTCGTATAAGTAAATATTCAGACGGAACCCCTGGGCTCTGAGGAACTCCATCACCGGCATGAGTATTTTGGTGAAACACAAAAGAGCCGATGAGAGACCAAAAGGAAGAGTCCGGAATTCGAATACCTAGCTGCCCCACCAGAATAGCAGGAATCTGTGGTGGGGCAGGAAAATGGGAACCGTTAAGTACGCATCCTTGAGATCGAGGCAAACTATCCAGTCTTCCGGCTGGAGGAGGCCACGGAGCAAGTGAATGCCTTCCATTTTGAAGTGGCGGTAAACCAGCCAACTGTTAAACTCCTTGAGGTTGATGACAGGATGCTGACCTCTGCAGTGTTTCTCCACCAGGAAGATATTGCTTAGAAATCCCCTCGGATGAAGGATAACAAATCTCTCACCTCCTGATCTTCAAGGGAGCATTGGGCTTCGGAGAAAACTAGGGGGCGTGGATGGCACTGCTGTATTGGAAAACCGTAGAACTCTATATGGAACCCCTGGGTCGTCTGTAGGACCCATGAGTACGAGGTTAACTATTCCCAATTGTGGAGGAACAATGACAACCGGCATTCCACCTGCTGACGGGAGGACGGGCAAACAATCACCTGACTGATTGCCATGAAACTGGCCTCTGGAGGAGCCTCTGCCACGACCTCTCTGTCCTCCTCGGGAGGAGAAGAACTTCCCCTGTCAGGACTGGCCCTGCCACTGGTTCTGGCAGTAGCCTTGGCCTTTTGGGGGGGGGATTTGTGAATAAAAGTGGCCAGTTGAGCACCCCCTGCCACGACCGCCCCGACAAAAATTCTAGGGTGGAATATTTTCTTTATTGAGGCTTGGGCCTTATCCAAAGAGGTAAATGTTGATACAAATTTACCCAAATCTTTAAGGAATGGGTCCCCAAACAAACACCTTTGGGCCACCGACCCTGCTTCAGTGAAAGCCAGATCCCCTAGTTTGGGGTCAACTTTTACCAAGAGAGACCTGTGCGCAGTTCGCCTTTCCTAGGAAAATTATAGCACACTGTTCCCATCTGGAGAGGGACTCCAGCGAGACTGGAACACCAGAAACCTTTGCCCTTTCTGCCAAATCAAGGAGCTTGCTGAGAGGTCCTACCATCCTAGGACATCCAGGAGCTTGTCCTGGCAGGACCTCTAGGTCCTATAGATTCCCTTTTTTCGGTCTTGAATATATTTTGCCATGAAAGTGGCCATGCAGGTTTCTATATCAGGGGTGAGAGCCACTTTATCTGCTTAAAATACAATAAATATGCAAAACAGATATTAATGCAGTACAGTAATCGTGACTAAAGAGATCAACAGTACTTATCTGCCTGCTGGAGCAGGTAAGAAAGAGGAGGTGTCAGGAGGAGCGGCTCATTATGATGGCTGATAGAGACTCTGATTGTTTTAAAGTTTTGTAGTCCCTTTCCCGTGGATTTATGGGAAAGGTAATTTATGGTCTACATGTTGAAGCCTGCTGGAGATAAATAAAGGACTGAAAGTTTGAGCATAATCCTCGCCTCCAGTACTGACAAAGAATTCCATTCACACTTTGTCAAAACATGAAACAAAGGGTGATCTTATCCACCACCTTCTTGTTTTGTAAAATAAATATTCCTACAGTACTTTCAGAAGCATCTGTTAAAATAAAAACGCATTAAAGTATCAGGATAAAATACAATTGGTGCCTGAGTAAGCATAATTTTAAGTGTATTAAAATCTTGTTCTGCTTGATCGTCCCAGGAAAAACCTGGTTTCATATGTTCTTTTTTTTAAATTACTGTTGATGCCACTAGTTTTCACTGCAAAGTTCTTAATATTTGATAACATTTGCAAATCCAAGAGCCCTTTGATTTTCTTTAAAATTACAAGGTGAAGCCGATTCTGAAATAGCTGAAACCTTCATTGGGTTCACAGAAAGGCCTGAAACATTTAGGGGCCGATTCCGATTCCGGCCGGAAAACATACCGACCGATTCGGAGCCGGAATTTAATCCGACCGACACGTACCGGTGCAGCCCGACCCGCCAAGTACGATGAGAAGCGAGCAAAACCCGACCGACTCGTACGGAACACCATCCGAACGACCGAGCCGCGCGGAAAACAGCAATCCGGCCGGAAAAACACGCGATTCGAACCGACCGACTCGCACCCGGAACAAACCCGAACGAGACGTACCCGCGAACTCCCACCCGCCAAGTACGATGCAAGGCGTGGAAAACACGACCGAGTCGCACGGAGGACAAGCCGTACGACCGACACGCATACAAAACTGCGAGGCGGAGCAACCCAAAATACCGCGACCGACGCGTACGCAGCATAGAAAACAGCACAAACACAGCGTGAACGAAACGGAGAAGCCCGCACGAGACAACTGCAGGGTCCGACTCGGGCACAAGAACGTCTCCTACATGCACGAAAAGTACAAAGGGAAAATACACAAAAAAAGGCCAAACAAGCAATTACAAAGCCAATAAATACTGGGGGGGAGGGCAGGGAACAAAGACACACCCACAACTCCACCCATATAAAGGACACAAATCCCTACCATGATCCTTTGCAAATTCAAATTACCTGCCAGCACTCAACAGACAGCAACCACACACCCACAGCTCATCCATCACACAAGCCACACACCATCAGCACCACAACAAATAGAAACCTCACATACACCCAGCAAAACACACACTCACACACCTTCACCTGCACACCAACACACACATCACTCACCATCACCACCCATCACCATGCCCCCAAAGAAGAATCATAAGTTCCTAGATAGTGAATTGGAAGTCCTGGTAGATGAGATCCTCAGGGTAGAGCCACAGCTCTTTGGTACACTGGTCCAACAGACACCCATGTCACAGAAAACAAAGATGTGGGAGAGGATTGTCGACAGGGTGAACGCACAATCACCATGTTTGCGCACAAAGACAGACATCCAGAACAGGTGGTATGACGTGCGCAGGAGGGTCAAGGAGCTGTTGAAGAAGGACTACCTCGTGAGCCAACACACCGGCAGTGGCCCTCCTGCCAAGCCAGTATACCTCAGGCCCTGGGAGGAGAAGGTGCGGGCCATCCTACCACCAGTGAGCGTCTATGGACTAGAAAACATCCCAGAGCCTGGTGAGTACACAACAAATGTACACAATATTCTGCGACTACACACACACATCACTGTCAAGGGGAGAGTCAAACCATGCACTCTTAGCAAATACACAGCAACCAGAACAGAATCATCCCAAAATGTGTATGTCAGTCAGATAAACACAACACATGCCATCTCAAAGTGACATTTAACTGTGTCATCACATGTACAAACACAACTACAACTACAGCTAGGCAGTGGCACAAATATAACTGACAAACACATCCAGACAAGCAGCCACCACTACAACACCACCACACAGTGAAGCCCACTGAAAGAAAGGAAATATGTGTATGCTGGGCAAGTCAGTGTAGCCAATAGCATGATGGGAGTCGTAGGCACAGATATTGGTCACCCCCACAACTGTCCCATCAACACCACTCATCAACCATGCGCACATCACAGGGAGTGGAAAAGGACTCACAAGATGGCTGACACTGGGTACTGCTGTGGGGAGCACAAGGCCCTGCTGGCAACTGTGCAACAACCAACAGCAGGACACCACTGACTGACATCCTGAAAGACAACTTGCACTCCCTGCAATGGAAGCACGTTCCATGGTGGGATATCTGGCTGGGTGGGAAGGAGGACTCACAGCACTGACCATAGTCACAAGCACCTCCCCTCACACACCCCCTCAACACAAACTCCACAGAACACACCTGGGAGAATGCAATGCCTCACATCCTAACTGAAGATCCCACAAAGAACCACCACCCTGGGTTATGCTGTGTGAAGCACAGGGACACTCTTGGGACTTTTAGCCAAACAACTGCCAGGACAACACTCCCAGCCATCCTGTCAGCACAGGCAGCCCACCCCACAGGGAAGCAGAGTCAAAAGGAAGGAAGGATGGGCATGCTGGGAAGGGGGGTGGAGGCAATAGCATGATGGGAGTTGTAGGCACAGATATTGGTCACACCCACAATTGGCCCATCAACACCACTCTCAACCATGCTCACATCACAGGGAGTGGAAAAGGACTCACAAGATGGCTGACACTGGGTACTGCTGTGGGGAGCACAAGGCCCTGCTGGCAACTGTGCAACAACCAACAGCAGGACACCACTGACTGACATCCTGAAAGACAACTTGCACTCCCTGCAATGGAAGCACGTTCCATGGTGGGATATCTGGCTGGGTGGGAAGGAGGACTCACAGCACTGACCATAGTCACAAGCACCTCCCCTCACACACCCCCTCAACACAAACTCCACAGAACCCACCTGGGAGAATGCAATGCCTCACATCCTAACTGAAGATCCCACAAAGAACCACCACCCTGGGTTATGCTGTGTGAAGCACAGGGACACTCTTGGGACTTTAGCCAAACAACTGCCAGGACAACACTCCCAGCCATCCTGTCAGCACAGGCAGCCCACCCCACAGGGAAGCAGAGTCAAAAGGAAGGAAGGATGGGCATGCTGGGAAGGGGGGTGGAGGCAATAGCATGATGGGAGTTGTAGGCACAGATATTGGTCACACCCACAATTGGCCCATCAACACCACTCTCAACCATGCTCACATCACAGGGAGTGGAAAAGGACTCACAAGATGGCTGACACTGGGTACTGCTGTGGGGAGCACAAGGCCCTGCTGGCAACTGTGCAACAACCAACAGCAGGACACCACTGACTGACATCCTGAAAGACAACTTGCACTCCCTGCAATGGAAGCACGTTCCATGGTGGGATATCTGGCTGGGTGGGAAGGAGGACTCACAGCACTGACCATAGTCACAAGCACCTCCCCTCACACACCCCCTCAACACAAACTCCACAGAACACACCTGGGAGAATGCAATGCCTCACATCCTAACTGAAGATCCCACAAAGAACCACCACCCTGGGTTATGCTGTGTGAAGCACAGGGACACTCTTGGGACTTTTAGCCAAACAACTGCCAGGACAACACTCCCAGCCATCCTGTCAGCACAGGCAGCCCACCCCACAGGGAAGCAGAGTCAAAAGGAAGGAAGGATGGGCATGCTGGGAAGGGGGTGGAGGCAATAGCATGATGGGAGTTGTAGGCACAGATAATGGTCACACCCACAATTGGCCCATCAACACCACTCTCAACCATGCTCACATCACAGGGAGTGGAAAAGGACTCACAAGATGGCTTGACACTGGGTACTGCTGTGGGGAGCACAAGGCCCTGCTGGCAACTGTGCAACAACCAACAGCAGGACACCACTGACTGACATCATGAAAGACAACTTGCACTCCTGCAATGGAAGCACCTTCCATGGTGGGATATCTGGCATGGGTGGGAAGGAGGACTCACAGCACTGACCATAGTCACAAGCACCTCCCCTCACACACCCCTCAACACAAACTCCACAGAACACACCTGGGAGAATGCAATGCCTCACATCCTAACTGAAGATCCCACAAAGAACCACCACCCTGGTGTTATGCTGTGTGAAGCACAGGGACACTCTGGGACTTTTAGCCAAACAACTGCCAGGACAACACTCCCAGCCATCCTGTCAGCATAGGCACCCCACCCCACAGGGAAGCAGAGTCAAAAGGAAGGAAGGATGGGCATGCTGGGAAGTGGGGTGGAGGCAATAGCATGATGGGAGTTGTAGGCACAGATATTGGTCACCCCCACAATTGGCCCATCAACACCACTCTCAACCATGCTCACATCACAGGGAGTGGAAAAGGACTCACAAGATGGCTGACACTGGGTACTGCTGTGGGGAGCACAAGGCCCTGCTGGCAACTGTGCAACAACCAACAGCAGGACACCACTGACTGACATCCTGAAAGACAACTTGCACTCCCTGCAATGGAAGCACGTTCCATGGTGGGATATCTGGCTGGGTGGGAAGGAGGACTCACAGCACTGACCATAGTCACAAGCACCTCCTCACACACCCCCTCAACACAAACTCCACAGAACCCACCTGGGAGAATGCAATGCCTCACATCCTAACTGAAGATCCCACAAAGAACCACCACCCTGGGTTATGCTGTGTGAAGCACAGGGACACTCTTGGGACTTTTAGCCAAACAACTGCCAGGACAACACTCCCAGCCATCCTGTCAGCACAGGCAGCCCACCCCACAGGGAAGCAGAGTCAAAAGGAAGGAAGGATGGGCATGCTGGGAAGGGGGTGGAGGCAATAGCATGATGGGAGTTGTAGGCACAGATATTGCTCATCCCTCACACATTGGCCCATCAACACCACTCTCAACCATGCTCACATCACAGGGAGTGGAAAAGGACTCATCAAAGATGGCTGACACTGGTGCTCTGCTGTGGGGAGCACAAGGCCCTGCTGGGAACTGTGCCACCAACCAACAGCAGGACACCACTGTCAGCCATCTTGCCATTGCTCTCACACTCACACACACTGAAGTCCACCCAAAAGCAAGTAAGTATGGGCATGCTGGGAAGTGGGGTGGACGCAATAGCATGATGGGAGTCGTAGTCACAGATATTGGTCACCCCCACAACTGTCCCATCAACACCACCCTGAACCATGCGCACATCACAGGGAGTGGAAAACAACTGACAAGATGGCTGACACTGGCTACTGCTGTGGGGAGCACAAGGCCCTGCTGGCAACTGTGCACCAACCAACAGCAGGACACCACTGACTGACATCCTGAAAGACAACTTGCACTCCCTGCAATGGAAGCACGTTCCATGGTGGAATATCTGGCTGGGTGGGAAGGAGGGCCGGATGTCAACCAAATACAACCAATGCAGACCATGTACACACCCCAACATTCACATAGAAATGCCCAAATAATGCAGGACAATGTGCTACACCAATATCAACCCCTGACTGTGACAACTTAGGACAATGCAATGTACAGGCCCGCATCCAGAGGCACAGTCACAACTGTCAGGTGTGTCAACCATTGATGCCTGCAGAAACATAACATACATTGTGTGTGTCTCCCAAAAACAGGTGATGATGGGGACACAGCAGCAGACGCTGAGGAGTCCTCGTCCCAGGCTCAAGAGGATACGGAGCTCACTGGTGTGGAACAGCCTCTGCCCTCCTCGGATGAAGAAGACCCACCTGGCACCTCCGGAGCAAGTCATCATGCAGCACCAGCAGGACCACCAGCTGCACCCCCTGCACCCACCCCTCCAACGACTGTCAACACACATACCACCCCTGCCGACATGGACAGACCAAGGAGCACCACCACCACCAGCACAGGGACCCTGGACCAACGTGGGGCCATGGACACCACCACCACCAACAACCCACAAGGTGGCCCAGGGTCACCTGTGCGTGCCACCTCAGGTACTGCACGTGTCGCCAGGGGTGGTGGGAGGGGTGGGAGACATAGGTCGCTGCTCGCAGAGGGGTCTGGACTGCATGATGACCCACAACTGGCACGCATAGCCGATGCGTACCAGTCCAGCACCGGAGAGTTCAGCCAGGTAGTGGGGCTCCTCAGGGACATTAAACAGCAGCAGGCTGCCCATCATGCCCGCTTGGACTCACACATGTCCCGCGTGGAGTCCAAGTGGGACACACTGCAAGAGATGACGGCGGTGCATAGGGACATATTACAATGCCTCCGCCAGATGAGCAGCAACCAGTCAACACCTCCCTGTGTGCCCACAACATCTGGTGCTGAAACAACTGCAACTGCCACAGGGAGGGCGGATGACTCTGGCGAAGAGTCCCCTGCACCGCAGCAGCCTGCACTTGAGGGTCCCCCCAAAGAAGAGGGGCCGTCCGAGGAGGGGCAAGTGAGAGGCCGATGGCCATGTGCAACCCCCAGGAAGCCAAAACCTGTTCTGGATAATCACCTTTGTGCGCAAACTGTTCACCCTGTTGACTGCAACACAACTCTCCCACATGACATGGGGAGCTCAAGTTGGACCAATGTCTCAGATTACTGTGGACTTTACTCTGGACATTTCTGCTACCAGGACTTCCAAATCATCTAGGAACTTTGGATTACAATCACAATGTACAGCACCCACCATCCTGTGCACTATACTCACACATGTATGTCAATAAACTCACTAATACACCATACTTGCCTCTGTTGTGATTCCTATGTTGTCTCAGAAGTGGCGATGATGATCTGGGAAATGACACTGTGCATGCTAACTGCTACAGCAAGTACAACACCGGCATGTGAGTCATGGCGACGTCACACATATGAGGGAGGCACACCACCAGGGCTACACAACACATACACACCATGGCCATCTGACTCATCGCCTACACTGATGTTGCCAGGAAATACGTTGCATTGCACAGACCCAACACCTATTCACAGTCTGTGTTAACTAGCCCACTGGTGCAGTAAGCAAATGTCAGTCAGATGTGTGATCACAGACAACGCACATCACAAAGTGAAGCACAGGTTTATTACACATTTGCAACATGTTGTAACCACCACAGATGCAAGGTAATCCCACCTGGCAGCGGGCACACAGTCAACAAGTGTAGAAGGAAGGAAGTCCATGGGTGTGGTGCACATCACCTGTAGGGACACAACAGCTACCACCCGGGAAGTCGAATCACGGTGTTGGGGATCACAGTTGACCAAACGACTCTGAAAGTACCCTGTGAAGGACAGAAATGACACACAGTCAAAAGCACTGAAGAACAGGACAGAACTGCAATACTCATGCACAATACATGTTACAAGATACCCACCCAGAACCAAGTTAGCATGTCAACACTGTTGGGGAGTACAGACTACCTGTAAGGACACATCGCTACACGCATACAGTCATGTAGCCCATGGACACACTCAAACAGCACCAGAGCACCACCAACACATATCATGCAAACTCACATCATTGACATGACATCTCTGGATACTCACATTCAGCTGAAGAAGTTGGTGATGAGCTGTGTGCGGACATCACCATCATCATCATCATCATCACTGGCATCGTGGTCCAGGCCAGGATCCTCCACAGGTGGCGGACGTTGGTCATCGTCATCCAGGATGAGAGGCAACTCCTTCCGCACTGCCAGGTTGTGGAGCATGCAGCAGACAATGACAATCTTGCACACCTTTGCTGGGGCATATGGGAGGGACCCTCCTGTCTTGTCGAGGCAGCGGAAGCGGCTCTTCAGGAGACCAAATGTCCGCTCAATCACTCTCCTGGTCCGACCATGTGCCTCATTGTAGCGCATCTGGGCTGGTGTCACAGGGTTCCTGAGGGGCGTCAGCAACCACGGCATGTTGGGGTATCCGGAGTCACCTACATACAGACAATTGCACATTAGCAGAGTTGGAAAAGAGGGTGGAACACTACATAGCAGAACACACACAATGGTACAAAGTCAGTACACACCAACAAGCCAGGCACGCTGGTTCGGCATCTGTGCCATCATCCTCGGGATGCGACTACTCCTCATCACGTAGGCATCGTGTGCAGAACCAGGGAAACGGGCACACACGTGTGAGATGCTCATATCTGCAAGACAGACCACCAGTGCATTGACCGAGTGGTAGTGTTTGCGGTTACGGTAGGCCTGCTCTTGGGCCTGTGGTGGTACCAAAGCCACATGTGTCCCATCAATGGAGCCAATGACATGCGGCATCCTCCCCAGGGCATAGAAGTCACTCTTCACGCCAGTGAGTCGTTGTAGACTAGGGAAATAGATGTACTGGTTCAGGTATATCAACATAGCCTCCAAAACATCCCGGAGCACACGGCTGAACATGGTCTGTGACATCCCACCAGCAGTCGCCACAGTGTGTTGAAAGGTACCGGTGGCAAAGAAGTGTAGGGCTGCCATCACCTTCACCTTGGGGGTCAGCGCTGTAGGGTACGGCCGGCCAGGTTGCAAATGTGGTGCCAAGCGCACTGCCAAATCCTCAATCAGCTGCCTGGTGAAGCGGTACCGTCGGATGCTGTCACGTTCCACCATCGTTGCCAGGTCAGGGAATGGTCTAAGGACAGCTGGTGCCCTGCAGTGCATAGGTGAAGAAAGCAAGATTGTCAGTCACCCCACATATGTGGCATTGAACACACTCAACATCACATGATACATCATTATGAGGCACAAGTACATGATGTGTGCAGTTCCGTAAGGATATGTATGGCACATACATGGCCAACATCTAACATCACAGTTCAACAAGTGGCATCAATAAGTCCCAGGTCGTGCCATTGGATATCATGAGGCCGTGTCACAGTTCCCATCTCCTGCTGCCACGTTACAAACACACCCCACAGTGACATGTGAGGACAGATGTGCCCCAGGCATCACAGCTCAACGACAGGTAGATTCCCAGGGACCCTGTATTGCCACATGGACACTGGCATGACATGGTGTATCATGTATACACCACAGCAAAACAACCATGACCCCCACAGGTAGTGGTCCCTGTTGCCTCGGCAGGACAGACATGGACGTCTGTGACACACACACGCACAACATCAAAGTCCATGCACAAACAACGTGGATGTGGAGACTGCCTCCCATTGTGCACATGAAATCAGAGACATTGTAAACACAACATGCACACAGACTGTGGAGGACCATCACCATTGTGCCAATGGGTCACCCTGGGTTAAACATACCGTCCCACATGGGACTCAGGGGTATGTGACATGACATACACATACACCACCGTGAAATGTGACCATGCCACATGCTCAGATATGAACAGTTGCACATCACAGTGGTCATGTACACGAAACACCAAGGATTCTGTCCCCATGAACACGTGCACAGCCTGGGGGTGGCTGCCCCCAAGTGACACCCACAGAACAACATGTTCACCCCCATACACGGAATAGGTAATGCAGCCTTACATGCCGTAGGATACAGTTTGGACAGGCTGTGGTGTTGTAGGTGTGCCCCTCACTCCTGGGAAGTATATGTGGCTGGCATATGTTCACCTGTGACAGGCATGGTGACATATGCCAGTGACTTGTACAGGGACGCGTTGGACAGCAATGGACCGATCAGTGCGCACACATTGGCCATTGCATTCAATGTGCGCTGGTACGCGTTGTATTCGCAATACGCGTTGGACAGCAATGGACCGATCAGTGCGCACACATTGGCCATTGCATTCAATGTGCGCTGGTACGCGTTGTATTCGCAATACGCGTTGGACAGCAATGGACCGATCAGTGCGCACACATTGGCCATTGCATTCAATGTGCGCTGGTACGCGTTGTATTCGCAATACGCGTTGGACAGCAATGGACCGATCAGTGCGCACACATTGGCCATTGCATTCAATGTGCGCTGGTACGCGTTGTATTCGCAATACGCGTTGGACAGCAATGGACCGATCAGTGTGCACACATTGGCCATTGCATTCAATGTGCGCTGGTACGCGTTGTATTCGCAATACGCGTTGGACAGCAATGGACCGATCAGTGCGCACACATTGGCCTTTGCATTCAATGTGTGCGGGTACGCGTTGTATCCTAGGTACGCGTTGAACAGCAATGGTCCGATCGGTGTGCCCGGCCGGCCCATTGCATTCAATGTGTGCGGGTACGCGTTGTATCCTAGGTACGCGTTGAACAGCAATGGTCCGATCGGTGTGCCCGGCCGGCCCATTGCATTCAATGTGTGCGGGTACGCGTTGTATCCTAGGTACGCGTTGAACAGCAATGGTCCGATCGGTGTGCCCGGCCGGCCCATTGCATTCAATGTGTGCGGGTACGCGTTGTATCCTAGGTACGCGTTGAACAGCAATGGTCCGATCGGTGTGCCCGGCCGGCCCATTGCATTCAATGTGTGCGGGTACGCGTTGTATCCTAGGTACGCGTTGAACAGCAATGGTCCGATCGGTGTGCCCGGCCGGCCCATTGCATTCAATGTGTGCGGGTACGCGTTGTATCCTAGGTACGCGTTGAACAGCAATGGTCCGATCGGTGCGCACCCATTGGCTATGGCCTGGCCTGGCAACGGACGCGTTTTCAAAATTTGAACGAGTCTGATGCTGTAAATTCAGTTGGTCACCCACAACAATGTTGCAATTTCATGGGTGTCATGAAGTTGAACATTTGAAGGATGCTGGGGGCGTGTGTAAGTGGTGCAATTCCATGGATTGGCCAGATTCAGAAGATGCAAACGACTTGGACCTATCACTTTGGACACATGGGACAGTATCTGCCTCTGCAGCACACATATAATGCTGGCTGTTCCCCTGAGAGCTCACTTGCCTGCACTACATGCTCCAGGACGACATCTGCCACTACACTGCTGCTGTATCTGCACCCTCTGGACCCTGCAATGGCACGTACTGTGGAGAGAGCCCCAGCCTTCAGCACTGAGGAGAACCAGGCCCTGCTGGACAACCTCCTTCCACAGTACAGCAAGCTGTATGGGAAAGCAGGGGAGCAGGTGAGTGTTCTGTCCACTGCCTTTCTAAATGTGCATGTTGTCTGACTAGCAAGGCTAACAGTCTGCACGCCACTGGCTAGCAGGCTCACTGAGTAGTTGTCACCCCCCATAGTGTGTAGTTACATGCACTGGACAGGTATAGTGCAGTGACAGTGCATTTAAACAAGGTTTTACTTCCCAGGCAATGATACCATGTAGTAACTGCTGGCATACTGTCCATGGCCATCGTTGCACTGCCTGTGTACATCATGTGCCCCTGTGATTGAGACATGTATATACAACTGTGTAATGCACGGATATGTTGCATGTGTAGTAATGGCATTCTCACTTTGTCATCCTCACAGGTTGATGCCCACCAGAAGCAGCAGATATGGCTGACCATCGTCCGGGCAGTGAGATCCGTGGGGGTCTACAAGCGCCGGATCCGCAACTGCCAGAAGAGGTGGCAGGACCTTCGGGGCTGGACCCGGAGGATCGCACGGGTCCAGCTGAAGCTGTCGCCTCCTCGCAGGAGGGGCGGACACCGGACCCTGACCCCCACATGCTGAGGATCCTGGCGGTGGTCTTCCCTGATCTGGATGGGCAGCTGAAGGCCAGAGAGCAGCAAGGAGGGGGTGAGTCCATGACTGCATTGTGAACTATGTCTGCCATGCTATGTGCCCTCCTCTGGCCTGGTTAAACATCCACAGTACATCAGTCATGTGGTCCAGGACCCATGTCCCTCTATTGTGCACTGCCCACTCCTCATCTGATACCCTGGTGTGGCCCTTACAGTCAGGGAATTGTGTCACTTGGGTACTGTGTCCTTGCAGTTTGCTTGACTCAAGGTGGGGGACAGCATCTGTTTCCCTAACTCTGTGGTGGGCATCATGGGTGGGTCCATTGCTTACACAATGGCTGTGTTCTGACATGTAATCTGCGTGTTACTTTGATATGTGGTCCAATTGCAGAGCTGATCCACCACATGTGCCTGGGGTATCTGGCACACACCCATGCTGCGGGTGGGAACAATGTTTGGGCCCCAGGAGTGTGTATATAACGTGTGTCACACATACTTAGCCAGCTGCCTACTGTCCAGGGCTCATCCCTCATTCATGTGGGGCAGGACAGTCATGCCTACTCCAGGCCATACAATACACTCTGTACTCCCACTCCCGTGTATCAGCTGACACGTTGTGCTCAGTGATTTGTCCCCTCAGGTGTCTGCCTCTGTGTCAGTGTGCTGTGGCTTCGTTGTCAGGTCTGCTGGGGTGTTTCTCGGTTGGGGCTCCGCATGCCACCGGAGATGTGACCATAGGGGACGATACTTGTGTGACACATAGGTGTTTGATCACCTGACCGTGCAGACTGGGGTATGCGAATGTGAAGTTCAGGCAGCTGTTTCCCATTCACAGCAGATTGTGAGGTGCTCAGGTGCAGAGGGTAGTGTCACAGGTCTCCCATATGTCCAATGGGTATGACCTGGACAGATGAGGGTTCAGATGATGTGGTGTGTGGGGGATGTACATGTGCACTTGTTCAGCTACAGGACTTGCATTCCCCATGACCTACTATTGTGACACAGTGCAGAGTGTTGTTGTCTGGCTGCCCTGCCCATGTGACTGGAGACAGTGATGTATGACTTAGCAGGCATGCCTGTGCCATGGCATGTGACTTCCTATTAGTGATCCTGCAGGGGAGTGACATGTGCTACATGCACACCATTGTGGCAATGGCTATCAGGACATGGGTGCATCATGGTGTCTGTCGCTGGTATGCATGACATGCATTTCCTATTTGACTCTGGGCATCCCTTTCATCCGGACACCTGTACTGACTCAGTGGCAAGAGTTGTGATGTGTGCATGTCCACATGCTTCACCGGGTTCTCTGCACTGTCCAACTACTGTGTAGGTGGTGCATGTGTCCACACTGGGGTATTGCCATCCAACAGACAGCAGACAGATGGGTGCAAGGCCAGGTGGGATGTGAGTGCCATGGTTGACCATCAGACTGACAATTGACTTCTCCTGTTCTGTTTGGGCACTTTTAGCAATGTTCAACTAAGGATGCCAGGGCTTGCTCTGTAATGTGCTGTACTTACTGTGGTGTGTGCGTTCGGTGCAGGTGACTGATGTCTGTCTGTTTCCCTATTGATTGCAGAAACATCCACGGCCACAGGAGGGGACAGCTCCACGGACCAGGAGGAGCCGCAGAGCCAGACTGGGTCAGCAGCCGAGGAGTGGTCGGAGGGACCCAGTGGCACGGAGGGCGAGGGGAGCCACACCGAGGAGTCCTCAGCACCATCCACCTCAGCTGAGGACCACAGCAGCTCGGAGGATGACTCCCTTATGGAGGCAGGTGTCAGCAGCCACCACACCCCAGCTAGTGTTGCTGTCCCCGCCACCACCACCACCACCACCGCCCTCCCGTCGGCTCCCATTCCCGAGGTCCGTGGAGGCTCCCATGTTCGGGAGCGTGTCTCCTTCGGGCCAGGCACCGCACCCCCTGCCCCTGTGTCCCCTGCTGCCCTGACTGAGGAGTCTGTGTACCTCCTCCGCCAGCTCCATGTAGGACAGACAGCGATGCTGAGTGTCCTCCATGCACACACCAGTCTGTTGACTCAGCTGGTGTCGTTCATGGAGGGCATCTCATCGGGCATGTCTGACCTACAGAGGGGCAATAGGTCCATGGACTCCTCCCTGACGGCAGCAGTGTCCCTCCTCCGACAGTCCCTCACCCCTCCTGCCTCTGCCCCATCCACACTCCCCAGCACCTTACCTGTCCCAAGCACACACACACTGGCACAGGCACACACCAGCACAGACACGTGCAGCACACAGACACACACGCCACAAACAAGACGCACACGCACGCACCAGTCAGGGGACTGCAACCACACTCACAGGGGATGGGGCACAGGCACACACACACGCATCCACGATGCACTGCGCAGTCCTCAGTTGCCTCTCCCTCCAAAGCCCCCTCCCTTGCCTCACCTGCAACCCCAAAGACACAGCGGCTCTTCCTCAGTGACCTCGGCCTCTTCCCCTCCGATCCAGCTGATACAGCATTCAGGGGGAAGAGGAAGTCCACTGTAGCGGGGTCGAAGAGAGGGGCAGGGACGTAGGTTTGTATAGACAGGGTTTTATTGAGTGGAGTACACGCCTCCTATTGGAAGCCAGAGTTCCTCTTAGAGTTAGGAGGGGCTGAGGTGACTCTCTCCTCCTGAATGGCGTCTCTGGACGGAGGTCGTCTCGGGGTGTTGCTGCCTGGTCCCTCCGACCTTCCGATCTCTTCCCCCGGTCTCCGGTGGCTCTCGGGGAAGAAGGGAGAAAATGGGGAAATGTCGTGGAGTGTTATGTGCACTGTGGTGCAAAGAAGGGAGGGGTGGTGAAGGGGAACACTTCAATCCAGTGCCGCACGTCTCAGGAAAAGGAGTGTGTGTGCAGGGAGGGGAGTAAACCTCAAGAAGGATCAAGCAGGGACTGTCTCCCTTAGCCGTCGGGTCTTCCCCGCCTCCCTACCCAACCCGCAAAACCGCCCTCGTACCTCTGAAAGCCACGCTCCCCCTGGAACGTGGCTGGGCGAATCGTGGGTCCGGTGGCCTCCTGGCACTCGTAGTGTCTCCGCTCCTTCTCGGACGTCCTCGGCGCTCGCTGGCACTCCCGCTGCTCTCCGTTCCTCTCCTTCCTCCGCGTCCTCTCGTCCTCCGGTGGTGTAACACACCTCCTTCCGGGTCTCCGTCCTCTTTATTGGCCGGCTCCATTCCGCGTCATTGATAGGGGAGGAGGCAGGAGACTCCGCATCCCAGTTAAAGGGACAGCATCCTTCGTCCACTATGCTTCCACACGAGGGGAGGGATTGTTGCCTCCAGTCCTCCTGCTGCTGTAAAAAAAGAGTTTGGTCTGTAGCAGGCGCGTCATACCAGTGGGTCAGGTGTCCATTGCAGTCCCCTGGTTCCTCTGCCCCGTGACACACCCCTCCTCCCCTGGATTCTCCCGCTCGGGGAGAGGGAACACCCTTGACAGGTAGTCCGCACTGCCATTGTCCACCCCCTTTCGGGTGCTTCACCTCAAGGAGAATGGCTGCAGAGAAAGGAACCAGCGGAGGACCCTGGGATTGTTTGCCATGTTGCGACTCATCCATTTCAGTGGGGCATGGTCAGTATATAGGGTGAAGGGAGAGCCCTCTAAATAATATCGAAGTTTGTCCACAGCCCATTTCACGGCCAAACATTCCTTCTCGATGGTCGAGTACTTCACCTCCCTGGGAAACAGCTTCCTACTTATGTAAAGAATAGGATGGTCTACCCCTTCAGGTGACTCTTGGGAGAGGACCGCCCCTATCCCATGATTCGAGGCGTCTGTGTGCAATAGGAATGGCCTGGTGAAATCAGGGGAGGCTAAAACAGGACTAGTGGTGATAGTGCGTTTCAGGGACTGGAATGCCTCTATCATGGGGTTAGTGGGATGTAAGAGGGCCCGAGGAACCCAAGTCCTTCCGTAGTGTATCGGTCAGAGGGGCAGCTACCTCAGAAAACTGGGGAATAAAACGTCTGTAATGCCCTATCAGGCCGAGAAAGGCTCGCATTTCCCATTTGGTACGGGGAAAAGGGGTCTCCATTATGGCTTTGATCTTCTCGCTTTGAGGGCGATCAGTCCATGCCCCAGAACATACCCTAGGTATTTAACCTTTTGGTACCCCACTCTTGATTTTTTTGCATTCACGTGTAGTCCGGCATCTCGTAGGGCACTTAGAATGGTCCGTAGATGTTGCTGGTGTGTCTTCCAGTCCGAGCTGAATACGACAATGTCATCTAAATATGCGGACGAAAAGACTGGTGCTCCTGCAGGACGGTGTTCATCAGGCGTTGGAAGGTCGCAGGAGCGCCGTGCAACCCGAACGGGAGCACCGTAAACTCATATAGACCTCGTCGGGAGTCGAGAAGGCCGTTTCTTTCTGTCTTCCTCTCTTAGGGGTACCTGCCAATACCCCTTGGTTAAATCCAATGTGGTGATGTACTTAGCATCGCCGAGTTTTCTATCAGTTCATCGATGCGAGGGATAGGGAAGGCATCGAACCTGGAGATCTCGTTAAGGGCCCGAAAGTCCATACAGAACCGTCGAGCTTCCGTCAGGCTTGGGTACCATCACAATCGGGGACGACCACTCGCTCTTTGAAGGCCTGATCACCCCCATCCTCAACATGTCTTTTACTTCTTTTTGGATGGCATCTCTTCTGGCGGCAGGGATCCTGAAGGGGCGTTGTTTGACGATCTTCCCCACTGATGTTTCAATGCAATGCTCCGCCAGGGTGGTTCTTCCAGGAGTGTCCGAAAAGAGGGTGCAAACGGGGTCAGCGTCTGTATCAGGGTCCTCCTTTCTTCGGGATCGAGCTCTTCGTTAACCACCAAGTGTCCTAGGGTGCTGGGGTTCGGAGAAAGAGCAGAGTAATGTGAGGTGGGCCGCTTTAGGAGGTGGGCCCAACCACTTCTTCAGAGAGATTTATGTGATATAACTGGGTACGGTTGGGCGTTATTTGTACCCTATAAGTGGTTTTTCCGACAATGTCGATGATTTTGTATGGACCTAACCACTCAGCTTGGAATTTCTTCGAGGAGGAGGGAAGCAAAACCAGTACCCAATCATGTAGACTAAGCGTCCGCCATCTCTTTCCTCGGTCGTAGAAGCTCTTTTGTTTTTCTTAAGCTTCCTTTCCAGGTTGGAGTAGGCTAAATCTCTGAGCTTCCCAATCCTCGCTTTCAGGGCCCGGGCATACTCGAGCACGCCCCTGGTTTCTGTTGCCTCTCTCTTTCCCATGCTTCCTTGGTTATCTCCATGAGGCTCCGCGGCTGTCGTCCATACAGCATCTCAAATGCCGAACACCCTAGACTGCTTTGCACTTGCCCTCGGATCACATAGAGGGCGAGGGGCAGAATCTGGTCCCACTCTTTCCCGTTCACGTTCAGCATCTTCTTCAATCGTGGACTTCAGTGTGCCGTTATATCGCTCCACAAGCCCGTCCCGTTTGAGGATGGTATACGGACGTCTTGATGTGTCGCAGGTCCAGGAGTCTGCAGACCTCCTCATGAGGCGTGAAGCGAAAGGGGTGCCCTGATCCGTTAGGATCTCCTTGGGAAAGCCGACTCGAGAGAATACCTCCAGCAGTTTGTCAGCGATGTTACGAGTCGTGGCCGTTCGCAAGGAAACGCCTCGGGGTAACGGGTTGCATAATCCACCATGACTCAGGGCGTACACGTGTCCTTTTTTGTACGGGGCAGGGGTCCTATCAGGTCCATCCCTATGCGCTCAAATGGGGTACCAATTATGGGAAGGGGTTGCAAGGGAACCGCTGGGGGTCTATGGGTATTTTTCTTTTGGCAGACCTCGCAGGACTGGCAATAGGTCTTCACATCTCGGTAAATCCCTGGCCAATAAAAATGTCGGACTACATTTTGGGTGGTTTTTTCAGCCCCAGTATGCCCCGCGGTGAGGTGGGAGTGAGCGTAGAAAAGCACCTGTTCTCGGAAAGAAAGGGGGACTAAGAGCTGGTGTGATTCGTTGGGTCCTGCCTGTCTGTACAGCAGTCCCTCCTTTATGATAAATCTGGGATATGTTACAGGGTGTCTGTCTTGGTTTGCATGTGCCTGCTCCCAGGCATTTAACAGGGTGGCGTCATTGGCCTGGGCGAACTTAAAGCTCTTGTCTCCTATCCATGGTTCCGCTGTTGTGAGAGCTGGAATCGGATGGTCTGTCTGCTTTGCGGTACCTGTCTGTCTACCTAGGGCCAGAGCGGCCTGATGGAACAGGGCTAGAAAGTCGGGGATGTCGGTACCGAGTATTAGCTCCTCGGGAGACCCTCTAACGCTCCCACTCTAATCTGTGATGAGAACCCGTTGGCTAGGGTGAGTGTTATGGCAGCAAGGGGGTAGGGCCTCACATCACCGTGCACGCACCTGATGTGCACGGTGGTATCTGGCAGTAGTTGACTGTCAGGAACCAGTAGTCCTCTGTATCACTGACTGTCTACAACCAGAATCCAACAGGGCTTTTACTGTCCTCCCGTTCACCTGTGCACTTACATGGAACGCACTCCCCATCTCCCGCGGTGTACAATATGGACTTCGGTATGAAACCCACGTCCATGGGCTCCTCCGTGGTTCTTTTCCTGGGGCAGAGACGGGCGATGTGGCCCCAGTCCCCGCATTCGAAACACTGGGGACCCTTGACACTCGGTAGATCAGTTTTCATTGGTCTGTTTTTCAGCGGCTCGATGACGGGGCGGTATTTCCTTTCGTTCTTCTGGGAGCTGAAGCGGTTGGTCTTCTCCAGGTCCCACATTGAGGTCGGGGTTGTGCCCTTGAAAAGGAAGTAGCCATCTCAATGGCCTGTTCAGTTGTCAGGTGCGTGTGCTGACGCAGCCACTTTGTGTGTGAAAAGGAGGGCGTCCAAGTACTGCTCCAGATATATTTTATCCATAATGTCCTCCTTGGAGCTCACAGTCGGGGTCAACCATTTATCCGCTGCCATCTTAAGCCTGAAGAACAGCGTTTTTGGGGTTTTCCCCTTGGGTACCCTTCTCTTTCCGGAATCGCACCCGGTATGCCTCCGCGTCTAGGCCCAAGTGGTCCAGTATGATCGCCTTGATGTCCTCATAGGGGGTGTCTCCGGTGGCGTTGGCCACCTGGTACGCGGCCTGGGCCTCCCCCGTCAATAGAGGGGCTAGGAAGAACGGCCACTTCTCCATAGGCCATCCACAAGCCCTGGCCGCTCGCTCAAAATTGAGCAGGAAAGCGTCTGGATCCTCACCAGCCATATATTTTTGTAGGGATATCCCCGAGGGTGAATGATGTACCGCCCGGGGCTCAGGCAACAAGGCAGAGGGCCGGTCGGCCATCATCTTCTGTAGACCATCCATTTGGCCCGTGATTGTGTCTTTGAATACTTCGCGGTCTGCCTGGGCTGACTTCATTTGCCGCTCCACAGCCCATCCCAGTTTTTCCTGCCCCTTCACAAGGTGTTGGATGAGTGCGTCCATCTCGGTTGTGCATATGGAGTCAGTAGATCCCACTTCTGACACCAGTTGTAGCGGGGTCGAAGAGAGGGGCAGGGACGTAGGTTTGTATAGACAGGGTTTTATTGAGTGGAGTACACGCCTCCTATTGGAAGCCAGAGTTCCTCTTAGAGTTAGGAGGGGCTGAGGTGACTCTCTCCTCCTGAATGGCGTCTCTGGACGGAGGTCGTCTTCGGGGTGTTGCTGCCTGGTCCTCCGACCTTCCGATCTCTTCCCGGTCTCCGGTGGCTCTCTGGGAAGAAGGGAGGAAATGGGGAAATGTCGTGAGTGTTATGTGCACTGTGGTGCAAAGAAGGGAGGGGGTGGTGAAGGGGAACACTTCAATCCAGTGCCGCACGTCTAGGAAAAGGAGTGTGTGTGCAGGGAGGGGAGTAAACCTCAAGAAGGATCAAGCAGGGACTGTCTCCCTTAGCCGTCGGGTCTTCCCCGCCTCCCTACCCAACCCGCAAAGCCGCCCTCGTACCTCCTGAAAGCCACGCTCCTCCTGGAACGTGGCTGGGCGAAATCGTGGGTCCGGTGGCCTCCTGGCACTCGTAGTGTCTCCGGCTCCTTCTCGGACGTCCTCGGCGCTCGCTGGCACTCCCGCTGCTCTCCGTTCCTCTCCTTCCTCCGCGTCCTCTCGTCCTCCGGTGGTGTAACACACCTCCTTCCGGGTCTCCGTCCTCTTTATTGGCCGGCTCCATTCCGCGTCATTGATAGGGGAGGAGGCAGGAGACTCCGCATCCCAGTTAAAGGGACAGCATCCTTCGTCCACTATGCTTCCACACGAGGGGAGGGATTGTTGCCTCCAGTCCTCCTGCTGCTGTAAAAAAAGAGTTTGGTCTGTAGCAGGCGCGCCATACCAGTGGGTCAGGTGTCCATTGCAGTCCCCTGGTTCCTCTGCCCCGTGACATCCACCCACACGGAGCGGAGTGCCCCTGGCCCCCGGACACCCTCCCCCAGGCGCAGACCAACTGAGGCCCCCACCCGCAAGTCCCCCCGGTCCCGGAAGAGCAAGACCCCGCCGCCGCCCTACAGCTCAGGCACCAAGTCTCCTTCCGCCATCCCTCAGGCCCCCACTCCACAGGTGCCCCCACCACACCCTGCCCCAGGTTCCCCCACCCACAGATACACCATCCCCAGAAGGATCAAGCCTTCTCCCCCTGCCACTTGCTCTTCCGGCCCCACACCCCCCGCTGCGCTTGTCTGTACCACTGATGTGGTGAGGGTGTCCTCCCCCTCTGTCCTGCCCACCTTACCTGATCCCCATTCTCCTCCCCTGGCGGTAGGCACTGCAGTGGAGTCCACAACCACCCTGTCTGACTTGGGCACTGCAGTGGCGAAGCTGTCCACTCCATCTGCAGGGTCCACCGCAGTCGTGCCGGCACCCACTACATCTGAGTCATGCCCCCCAGTTGTGCCGGCACACACCATGTCAGACACCTCCACTGCAGTTGTCAGTGGCTCTCCAGCACCCACCACCCCTTCCCTGCCTCCTCCTGGTGAGCCCTGATCCTGTCCCTGCGGTGCCTGACCTGCCCCCCTGTATGCCCCTCCTAGGGGATTGTCCCTGGATTTTGTCAGTGCAGGCATGCGTAGGGTGGCATCTGCCACTGTCACCCACTTTTGACTTTAATGATGGACTGGCCATTGGCCTTTGTTTATTTTTGACCTGACTTCTACTTTTGATGCCACATATGCTGAATAAAGCAACTTTCAGTTCTCTAGTGCTTTTGCTTCTGATGTACATGATGTTGATGATGCTAACCATGCAGTGATGGTGATATTTGGTCTCATGACAATGAAGTGTTACTGTGCAGGAACCCATGTGGTCCAGGGGGACAGTGTCCTATCCTGTGGTGTATCCATGTCATCCTTAGCAGCATCTGAGGGTGTCATGTTTTCAATATTTGGCAATGGGATTCCCTACTTACATTAGCAATGTCACATCTGTGGGTTCCACCGCTGCACATCTGTTGTGTTTGCCATTGTTCAATTAGTCTACTTCCCTGACCGTGTGGCCATCTCCACTGGACATGCAGGTTTGGGCATCAATGGGGTAGAACTCATCTGTGTTGTCAGTGCAACTTGCTATACATGTGTGTTGGATCTGTGCTGATGATTTCGTTGACACTCCCATGACCAGGCTGATGTGAGGGAGCCTTCATGTGGTGCTAATTGTTGACTGTGTGACCAAGTGTTCTGCTGACATGATGGAGCCCTACTGATGCGACATATGGCACAGCTTTCCTCACACAGGAGTGGAGTCCCCCTCATGGCAGTGTGTACTCCTGTGACATCGCCTGCGCACAAGGTGTGTGTTGTATGGGCATGTCTGTGTGTTCACTTCCATGTTGCTGTGCATGCTAGGATCCCTAGTGATGTTCCTGTTTGTTATGCCTGCTGAGTTGAGCAATGTTCCCCCAAAGTCTTCTCCCTGGGTTCTCTGTGATGTGGGTGCATGGCACATTACTGGTCATCAGGGTGTCACCCATAGGTGTGTTTGCTGTCAGGGCTGAGTTAGTGGGCAGACGCAGATGGGTCACAGTCAGGATTCCCCTTGGCACTTGTTGTTTACACCTGTCATGTGATTTCCGGTTTGTGTTAGCTTTCATTGGTTGTGACATGTTGTGTGTGTGACTGCTGGCACTCCTCAGGGTCAGGGCTGCAATGTTGGTAGTTGTCTATGTGTGTTCTTTGTGGGTGACCTTGGCTTCTTCATTGGTGTGTGACTGTGGCTGGGATCCCATTGGTTGGTGTGGTATTGCCGTCATGTCCATGTACAGCGTAGTGTGCAGTGTGTCAGACATTCAGGAGTCTTGTTGAGTGGCCATGTGTGATGTGTTTCTGCCCCTTGGTTCCCACCACCCCCCTGGGATTGTCATGGGTGCATGTGCAATGTCACCAGTGCATGTGAGCTTCACTGCTGCACATTGTTGGAGGTCGAGGTGTGTGGTGTTGAGTGTGTGCAGATGAGAGTTGTTGCCCGGCTAGACCCCTGCCTCCATGTTGGCCTTGGCTTACTGGCCGTGCTGATTGATTTGTGCTTGTGTAGGTGTGATGGTAGTTTGTTGCTCAGGACACATGACTGTGGTTCACAGTGTGAACGACATCTAGCTTTGTCATCACAGTGGGATTGTAATGCAGGCCAGGGTCACCACATTGTGGGGGCCCTGGGGGTAGTGCTGTGGTGTCTATGTGTCTTGCTGTGTCAGTTGCTGTTCCTACATGCTTGTGTGACATGTGTGATTTGTGCTCCCTCTCATCTGACAATGCCTGATTGCCCACATGGGGGATTTGGATCCATGAGTTACCTTTGTGTGGCACTGTATGCACGTCTGTGTAATTGGTATTCAGGCCTCCTCATGTGTTGTGTGGTTGCCTGGGGACACTGGTACCCCCACCCTCACCTGTTCTGTTTGATGTGCAGTGTGGGTCTGCCTGTTTGTGTTTGTGCATCTGCACCACTGCATTGGCATATCTTTAGTGTGCCATTGGCTGTATGTTGTTTGGTGTGTTTGCCCTGCTGTCCCTGGGACTCCTAGGTCATCAGTCAGCACTATGATCATTGTTTGTGTGTCCCATTGCTGCCATGGTATGGTATCTGTTCACCTCACATCTACAGTCTCCACAGGGTATCTGAATTTGTGTGCCCATTGGTGCAAATATGTGGGTCTGCATTCAGATGGTCACTTCTGTCATTGTGTCATTGATGAATGTTGACAGTGTCAGCCCCCATGGGTGATGTTTGTCTGCACATGGACAAAGGTATGTCTTATTTGCACTGCACTGTTTGCCTCCCCCAATATATGTTGCTATGGGACACAAGCACTACTTTGCCACTGATGTATTTGTTGTTCTGTGACCAGGAATCATCCATGCAGTTTGGCAGTTGCAGCTTTTTCTTTGTCAACACTTACATTTTGGTCACTGTGATGATGGGTTTTGGACCCCATTTCCACAATGTTCAAAATGTGCTTCAGCTATGGACCCCACACTTACATTTTGGGCACTGTGATGATGGGGGTTTGGACCCCATTGCCACAATGTTCAAACTGTGCTTCAGCTATGGACCCCACACTTACATTTTGGGCACTGTGATGATGGGGGTTTGGACCCCATTTCCACAATGGTAAAAATGTGCTTCAGCTATGGACCCCACACTTACATTTTGGGCACTGTGATGAATGGGGGTTTGGACCCCATTTCCACAATGGTCAAAATGTGCTTCAGCTATGGACCCCACACTTACATTTTGGTCACTGTGATGATGGGGGTTTGGACCCCATTTCCACACTGTTCAAAATGTGCTTCAGCTATGGACCCCACACTTACATTTTGGGCACTGTGATGATGGGGGTTTGGACCCCATTTCCACACTGTTCGAAATGTGCTTCAGCTATGGACCCCACACTTACATTTTTTGGCACTGTGATGATGGGGGTTTGGACCCCATTTCCACAATGGTCATGGCCTGCTTGCATTGTGGGGGCCACACACATTTATGATCAACGCCCTACTCAAAAAACCCAAGGTGGACCCGAGAGACCTCAAGAACTTCCGGCCCATCTCTCTGCTTCCGTTCCCAGCCAAGGTCATCGAGAAGATCGTCAACAAACAGCTAACCCGATACCTCGAAGAAAACAGCATCCTGGACCCATCCCAATCAGGGTTCCGCAGCAACCACAGCACTGAGACTGCCCTCATCGCCGCCACCGATGACATCAGGATCCTGCTGGACAATGGTGAGACCGCAGCCCTCATCCTGCTGGACCTCTCCGCCGCCTTCGACACTGTCTGCCACCGCACTCTCGCGCGCACGCCTCCACGACGCAGGGATCCGAGACAAGGCCCTGGAATGGACCACCTCCTTCCTCGGCGGCAGAACCCAGAGAGTCCGCCTCCCACCTTTCCGATCCGAAGCCTCCGAGATCATCTGCGGCGTACCCCAGGGATCGTCCCTCAGCCCAACACTGTTCAACATCTACATGGCCCCGCTCGCACGCATCGCCAGACAGCACGACCTCAACATTATCTCCTACGCCGACGACACTCAACTGATCCTCTCCCTCACCAAGGACCCCTCGCCGCCAAAGCCAATCTCCATGAAGGAATGAAGGCCGTCGCCGATTGGATGAAGATCAGCCGACTAAAGCTGAACACGGACAAAACGGAGGTCCTCATCCTCGGCTCCAACCCCTCAGCCTGGGACGACTCCTGGTGGCCAACGACGCTGGGAGCAGCCCCAACACCCACTGACCACGCACGCAACCTGGGAGTCATCCTCGACTCAACGCTCTCCATGGCCAAGCAAGTCAACGCAGTCTCCTCCTCCTGCTTCAACACCCTCCGCATGCTTCGCAAGATCTACAGGTGGATCCCGACAGACACAAGAAGAACAGTCACCCAGGCCCTCGTCAGTAGCAGACTGGACTATGGGAACGCCCTCTACGCGGGAGCCCCGGCCAAGCTCATCAAGCGACTGCAACGCATACAAAACGCCTCCGCACGCCTGATCCTCGACGTACCACGCCACAGCCACATCACCCCCACTTGAGGAACCTGCACTGGCTCCCCGTCGACAGGAGGATCACCTTCAAACTCCTCATCCACGCACACAAGGCACTCCACAAAACTGGCCCAGCCTACCTCAACAGACGACTCTTCTTCTACGTCCCCAACCGCCAGCTCCGCTCCGCCGACCTCTCCCTCGCCACCGTCCCTCGCATTCGAAGAACAACCACCGGTGGCAGATCCTTCTCACACCTCGCCGCCAAGACCTGGAACACCCTTCCACTAAGCCTACGACAGACCCAAGACCTGCTGACCTTCAGGAGGCTACTCAAGACCTGGCTGTTCGACCAGTAGCAGCATCCCCCCCTTCCCTCTCCCCAGCGCCTTGAGACCCTCGCGGGTAAGTAGTGCGCTCTACAAATTCTGTGATTGATTGATTGATTGATTGATTATGTGTGGCACATGTGATAGGGGGTCACATTGTAGGTTCAAAGTCATGTTCAGTGTTGTAGGCATTTGACACAGTCTACACACGCTTGTCATGGTGTGGGGGGGATGTCTTTATGTTGCATTCTTTATGTTGGTGTGTGCTTGTGGTGTCGTGTATTGGCCATCCTGTGAGTGGGGGTGTTGGTGGTGGTAGGCATCCAGCCCCCCATGGGTGGAGGTGGTAGTAGTGGTAGGCATCTGGCACCCCCTGAGTAGAGGTGGTAGTAGTGACAGGCATCCAGCCCCCCATGGGTAGAGGTGGTAGTAGTGGTAGGCATCCGGCACCCCCTGGGTAGAGGTGGTAGTAGTGGTAGGCATCTGGCACCCCCTGGGTAGAGGTGGTAGTAGTGACAGGCATCCAGCACCCCATGGGTAGAGGTGGTAGTAGTGGTAGGCATCTGGCACCCCATGGGTAGAGGTGGTAGTAGTGGTAGGCATCTGGCACTCCCTGGGTAGAGGTGGTAGTAGTGGTAGGCATCTGGCACCCCCTGGGTAGAGGCGGTAGTAGTGACAGCCCCCCATGGGTAGAGGTGGTAGTAGTGGTAGGCATCTGGCACCCCCTGGGTAGAGGTGGTAGTAGTGACAGGCATCCAGCCCCCCATGGGTAGAGGTGGTAGTAGTGGTAGGCATCTGGCACCCCATGGGTAGAGGTGGTAGTAGTGGTAGGCATATGGCACCCCCTGGGTAGAGGTGGTAGTAGTGGTAGGCATCTGGCACCCCCTGGGTAGAGGTGGTAGTAGTGACAGGCATTCAGCCCCCCATGGGTAGAGGTGGTAGTAGTGGTAGGCATCTGGCACCCCTGGGTAGAGGTGGTAGTAGTGGTAGGCATCTGGCACCCCATGGGTAGAGGTGGTAGTAGTGGTAGGCATCCAGCCCCCCATGGGTAGAGGTGGTAGTAGTGGTAGGCATCTGGCACCCCCTGGGTAGAGGTGGTAGTAGTGACAGGCATCCAGCCCCCATGGGTAGAGATGGTAGTAGTGACAGGCATCCGGGCCCCCATCGGTAGAGGTGGTAGTAGTGGTAGGCATCTGGCACCCCCTGGGTAGAGGTGGTAGTAGTGACAGGCATCCAGCCCCCATGGGTAGAGGTGGTAGTAGTGGTAGGCATCTGGCACCCCCTGGGTAGAGGTGGTAGTAGTGGTAGGCATCTGGCACCCCCTGGGTAGAGGTGGTAGTAGTGGTAGGCATCTGGCACCCCCTGGGTAGAGGTGGTAGTAGTGACAGGCATCCAGCCCCCCATGGGTAGAGGTGGTAGTAGTGGTAGGCATCTGGCACCCCTGGGTAGAGGTGGTAGTAGTGGTGGGCATCTGGCACCCCATGGGTAGAGGTGGTAGTAGTGGTAGGCATCCAGCCCCCCATGGGTAGAGGTGGTAGTAGTGGTAGGCATCTGGCACCCCCTGGGTAGAGGTGGTAGTAGTGACAGGCATCCGGGCCCCTATGTGTATATGTGGCATTGGTGATGGGCATCCCGCCCCTATGGTGCTGCTGTTTCTGGTGTAAGTAATTTCTGCATCCCTCTGTGTGTGTGTGATATGTCGGGTACGTGTTGTTTGTTTTTGTGGTTGGTGTCTGACTTACCTTCTGCGCCGTACGCGTCCGTGCCTGTTCCGGTAGTAGATGTAGAATATTGGTAGGATCGGAACGATGGGATTCATGGTTGGTTCGTCTCGTTCGTTGCTTCGCCTCGTCCTCGTCACTTGCGTGTTCGTCTCGTAGCCGTGGATCGTGTTGTGGCGCGAATCGGAGCTTATGTGCGCCTGTCCCGGATGCTTTGACGTGCCGTGCGTAGCGACGGGTTAGCCGCGTACGGGAAGCGCATCGTACTTGTCCGGCCGGACGGGGCTGCATTTTGGCTTCCGGGCGACTCGATTCTGCGTTTACGGATCCGGCTCGGTCGGGGAACGGGACCTGGATTGGGTGAGTACGACTGGGTCGGAATCTGTGCTGTTGTGCGCATCGTACTTGTTCGTTCAGATTAATGTGCGGATCGGTCGGGAAACAGGCATTCGCATGGCTTTTTTCCCGACCGAATGGCGTTAGGTGCGCCTCCGACCGAGATCGGAATCGACCCCTTAGTCTTAATCCAGGATACACAGTCTCTTACTGTTGGATTCAAACTTCACAGGTTGGATATCTTCTCAGACATGAGGCCCTACCATCACGTTTGCACAATCACAGTAGCCGGATGTCAAGGATGCCTAGTCACACAACAGCCAGGTCACGAAACCCACTGGCTTCCTTTGACAAGGAGTTCCTCATCAACAGTGCTTAATTTGTAAAATATTAAGTGCCAGAGCTCTGACCAGGAGGCCACTGCAGCTTGCACCACCCATCGCCCTTGTCATCGATGCCAAAACAACTACTAAACATCTCTCTCGCCTGCAAGTGCGACGGTTCAGATTATTCAAGGTCCCCAAAGCTAAAGGAATGGCTGGGGAGGCAGGTGTTAACAATATTAATGTATATTGTATTCCTAAACAACCATTGTTCTGCTCATCTCTAAATTAGATGAGCAGCGCCACCAGGTGGTAGACTGTTCTATGTATGGTGTTGACAATTAGGTACCGGTGCCGAGCGCCGGAAACCAATTAAGTGCCGGTGCTTAGCACCGGAAAGCACCGGCTCAAATTAAGCACTGCTCATCAACCTAAATCTACACCTTCACGGCACAAAACAAAACACAAACGGAAAACTTTACCACACATCACCTCAACTCCAAATTCCCTAAAACCATTTAACATAACTCAGGCTGCACATTCTGTATTTGCACTTTATTTCATTTTATCTAATCAGGAAACATTGTAGCTCAGCCATCAGGCGACATTGAGACCGAAGCGGACCATGAAACTTAAAGAGTTTTATCTACTAACAAATTGCTATTTTAAAATACGTATTTAATACCAAATCTTAAACCATGGATTTAAAAAAAACATTTTATGTTGCAATACGGCATTTAAATATACCTAGAACATTAGGCTGATCTTAATGACCAAAATGTACCATGTGTTCTAACTTGTTATTTTTATTGCAATGTTTTAACTAACTAAGCAATTATTCAATAAACTAAACTAAACAATTGGTAAAAAAAAAAAAAAAACGAAACCAGGTTCCAACACAATACCTGCCTTCAGAATTACATTCATACACAATGTCCCCAGACATCCAACTCACTTTGCTAAACTACACAGCACACTGTCACACCTTCACCATTCTCCACAAGCAACGCACACATTGCCACAAGGAGCTCACACTGCACAACACACAAAAGAACAGCCCAGCTCTCCAACATACCCCACACTAGTTGGACAAACCAACATGACCAATTACTAGGCGAAAGAAAACACTTAATCTGCACCCAGTACCATACCCTCTTGAAACTGCACCAGAAATTGTCAGGATATTCTCCGACTACAATAATGACAGCCTCCAGTAGATGCATACTGAAAAATTACTGACACAATGCAATAATCTGGATATTGGATAAAGGTGATCAAGCCGTCCTGATATTACTCGATCTCTCGGCGGCATTTGACACGGTTAACCATACTATATTGATTAACCGTCTAAGGACCATGGGAATTAGAGGGGTTGCCTTGACCTTATTACAAGATTTCTTAACAAACAGAAGTAACCATGTTGCACTGGGCAATTGCACATCTGAACAATTTAGTTTGCCATGTGGGGTGCCGCAAGGCTCTTCACTGAGCCCCACCCTGTTTAATCTGTATGTTGCTCCCCTGGTGAAACTGATAAAGTCCCTGGGGTTCTCAGTAGTATCTTACGCCGATGACACACAAATTGCGGTGTCTATACCTAAAGACTCTACAGAGGCGGGCCTCAGGTTCAGCTCATGTATGACGTAGGTGGATCATTGGATGAAAACTAATTGCCTAAAGCTAAATTCGGGCAAAACTGAGGTGTTAGTTTTCGGTAACAATAGATCTGTCTGGTCTCCTAGCTGGTGGCCCCAGAATATGGGACCCTTACCTATTCCAGCTCAAAAAGGAAGAAATTTGGGACTCATTTTTGATGATAAGCTCCTTTTCGATCACCAAGTAAAAGCCTTATCTTCCTCACTATTCTACAAGCTAAAACTGATAAGGAAAATCAGACCGTTCATCCCAAATGAACTTCAAAGACAGGTCGTCACCTCTCTTGTCCTAACCAAGCTGGATTATGGTAATTCACTATTTATTGGTATCCGCAAGAAGTCTCTACAGAAACTACAAATACTACAAAACGCGGCAGCGAGACTTATCGCTGAAATTCCTAAGCATAAGTCAGCGGCCCAAACCTTGAGCAACTTACACTGGCTACCTATAGCAAAACGCCTAGAGTTTAAAACACTATGCATAACCTTTAAGGCACTGCACAACTGTGGACCTAGCTATTTCCGTAGCAAATTAGCCTGGTAGTCGCCGAGCAGAAAGCTCAGATCCTCGGAAGCAAGGCTACTATCTATCCCTAGATCAAAACTCATGGCCTGGGGTGGCAGGAGTTTCCTTCTGAAGGCAACCACTCTTTGGAACACTCTACCTTTAGCCATCAAACGCTGTTCTGATCTCCTGACTTTTCGGAAGCAAGTCAAAACCTGGCTGTTCTCTCACTGATAACTAAGAATCACTCCGTCCAGGCCTCACACCCCCCCTGTCTGCTTCAGCGCCAAGACGCCCCTGGACATTCGAGCGCTATATAAAACCTAAAATCAAATCAAATCAAATAATCAAACCCTAGAATGTCCAGCAATACAACCATTGACACCATACCACATCAGCAGGTAAACAGTGGCATGACAAAACTTTTGGGGGCCCCCCTGCAAAGTACAAGGAGGGCCCCCCCCCATGCTCCAGACCCAAATGGGAAGGGCCGGACTGGGAACCAAAACCGGCCCTGGCAAAGTGCTCGGCTGGCCCCCCCGGGGGTTGGGGGTGCGGCCGAGCACTTTGCCAGGGCCGGTTTTGGCCGATTTTGTTACAGGGGCCGATATTGCAGCTATGCTGCAAAAACGGCCCTGTAACTAAAACGGACCCCAGGGGCCCAAAACCGGCCCCACCCTGGCAACCCACCGGGGAAACACCTGGTGCCCGCTACGGCCAGTCCGGCCCTGCAGACAGGAGCTTTCAGGCCCATGCATAGTGCCAGAGGAGGCCCCCTGGAGCTCCTGGGCCCCCCACACCGCATGGGCTGCAGGGGCTAATGTTACACCACTGCAGGTAAAGAAGTACTCACCTACAAAACAACAGAACTACATCAAGCACTACCATTCAAACACCACACTCACCAACTCTGTTATATGCGAACTGAATAAAATGCACCACAAATGTACTTTGCCTCATGTAACTCACCTGACAAATCTTCCCATTTGTACAAAATGATGGCTGCACTACACCATGGAGTACTACACATGCTCAAATTTTCACTCCGTGGGGTACTTTCCCATGCAACCTCTTGCAACATGGTACTTTTCTTCTCTTACTTTGCATCCTTGGGGTACTCCTCTATTACAACTTCTCATACAGAGTATTAGTCTTGCCCAACTACAACGACAAGATGATCAATGGATTACTTGAATTAATCGCAGCCACTGGCAATCACTCAGGCTGCATTCCAGCCCATAGTTTGTTGCCCACCACACCACTCTAGACAAAGGCCTGCCTTATGCAAATCAGTACTGATCCTGCTCCTCATGGGAACAGTCTGCCCGAATTGCCAGGCGAAGCCCCTTCCAGAAGGGGGCACACGCAACCCTAGACCAGTTTCGCTCAACTTGGAGCTCAACAGTATGGTGTAGCCTGATTCGCATGGCACAGTGAGCATGGGACCCACATCTGAGCATACCCATTGCACTTAGGGCATCAACTACAACATTACCTAGGTAATGGATGGAATGCTTGAATTAACCTCAGCCACTGGTAATCGCTCAGGCCGTATTCCAGTCCATTGTTTTTCTCCAAACGTGCCACTCTAGACAAAGGCCCACCAATAGAACCAGGCCTGCCAGTCAGTCGTGGACGGCATGACCCGCGGTTGGGGGGGAGGGGGATCGCGGGGGGATCGTGCGGGGGGTAATTTACAAATAAAATAAACGTACCTTCCCGGGTCCCGCGTCGTCTCTGCGCCTGACCTGCTCTCCTGCTGTCCTGCCTCCAGCAGGAACAGGAAGCCGGCAGCCTCCCTCCCCTCCCCAAAGCAAATAACAACGCTGCAATGGCAGCGTTGTGATTGGTCGGGGCGCCGATCAGCCAGGCGCCTATGGGGAGGCCATATTCTCCATGTAGGCTGCATGCAGCCTACATGGAGAAAATGCAGAGTGCGCATGACTGGTTTGGTTGGCCCCAGAGGGCCGACCAAACAGTCAGCTCCCTCAGCAGTAGGCAAGCCACTCCTCCCCTGCCCTAGAGCAGGACCGCCCACCCGCCTGCCCCCAACCAAACACTTCTGCTTTCTCGCAGTGCGAGAGGCAGAAATATAAAATAGTAGTTTTTAAGTTTCTGCTTCTCGCACTGCGAGAAAACAGTGGGGCAACGCTTCTCCGCCCTAGTGGAGGAGCCGCCCCTGAAGCCAGTACAGACTGGACTGTTCCTATTGGACCGGGGTCAAGAATCACCCTGCTCCATTTGTGTGTTTGATGTAACACTCTAAGTGGCGAAGGGTATTCCCAGATGTGGGTCCCGTGCTCACTCTGCCACTGGAACCAAGCCACACATGGCTAGAGCCCCAATTAGGGCGAAACCGGTCTTGGGCTGCTTGTGTTCCGGTTCAGAGAAGTCCTGGCCCCACGGTTCGGGCTGGACTGTTCCTATTGGGCTGACTTGCATATGCTTGAATCCAAACTGAGGTAGCATGATGGGCAAAAGAACAATGGTTCTGGTATTCCCAGATGTGGATCCCGTGCTCACTCTGCCACTGGAACCAGGTCACACATGGCTAGAGCCCCAATTAGGGCGAAACCGGTCTTGGGTTGCTTGTGTTCCCGTTCAGAGAAGTCCTGGCCCCACGGTTCGGGCTGGACTGTTCCTATTGGGCTGACTTGCATATGCTTGAATCCAAACTGAGGTAGCATGATGGGCAAAAGAACAATGGTTGGAATGCTACCCTTTGCAATTGCCAAAGGTTAAATTTATTGCAGTATTTGAGGATTACAGCATCAACAATTGGCATCATCTCGAACATATGCATAACATTGATCGCATACCACTCTTTCATTGCAGGTCCACTACCCGTCAGAATGCACCAGCGCTGACCGCTGCGTGCGCCAAGAACACTGACAGGTAACTGTGGTGTACGTGCGGGGAATCATGAAGAAACTACGATTACCGGCAGCCTTAGCGGTGATGTAGCGACGTGCGCGTCAGTGACGTCCCCGCTACTTCAGGGATCGGCAGAATGGAGCCGGTGCCGCTAATCCTGGTTATTCCCAGAGGGTCTTGATTGCCGACGGGTCGGTAAGGGTGCTTTGCACCAAGCTTCGTTCGTGTTTCTGTACTTGAGAGATAGCGGGATCGTTTCCCGCGTTTGTGGTGCGCAGGCAGCGCACATTGACTGCATTAACCACTCGTTGTGAGTGTGGATCACAGAGTGCTGCTGTAAGCATTTCGAGATAGCAATTCTCTTTTCCCCAGATACACTCTTGTTGGCGAGCTACACTTACGGTAGGCTCATGCAGAGTGTAGGGTGAGGAGGCTCGTTTGTGGAAACCTTTGTGAATCTCATTGTTACCGGATGGTGGGAGATTCTACTGACCACGGTTTTTGATGCCTCATCTATTTGTTGTTACATTACTGCATTGCTGAAAGTCAGCATATGACATTTGGGAGGATTATGGATTGCAATCCTCAAAACATGAGTGGTATGAAGTAATACTATAGTGCTATCCAACTGCTGCCATATTGGCATTATATTCTGGATTACCATCCTTCTGGTTGCTTTCACTGTTCTATATTTATTTTCTTCACAGCAGGGGTTAGGACTAGAGAGAGCTACGTGGCCTATTCTCTCGGCCCCTGTTAAACCATCCACCTGCATAATAGGGTATGTGTAATTCCTGTAGGCAGACTTGTCTCATTACCTGGAAGGTCTTTTATTATCTTTATGTATTTTCTTGTTTTCTATATCCAAGTAGAGGTATATCTATATGCAGTGGATGATCTTCTACTACAGACAGCTCTTGGAGCATAAGGCAGCACAACGTTTATTTCTTTACAGGTATAAAAGGGGTAGAAATGAAATGATGATATGAAACAGTATGTCAGAATCATAAGTGTTTTCCTAAGACAAGGGTTGATTGGTTTTTTTTTTTCCTTGTGTTTCAGGTCTCCCTCCCCGCTGTTCCCTTCCTTTCCTTCCCCCGCTTGATCACCTTTTATGTCTGTTTATTTGCTATCGGACATAGGGGATATCAGGAGGTGGACCTCAATATCTTCAATACGATCCCGAGGATTCAGTTCTGACAGAATTAGCGGCCCACAAATATTATCCTCCTGGTCGTATTGAATGTAGACATGGCTACCTTAGATGACGTACTGGCTGACTTAGCACAGGTGCAAAGCGAACTTGCGGCTTCCAGAGCCGAAACTGCCACCTTACAGGCTAGGGTGGACAGTTTGCAAAGAAACCCATTTGATGCAGGTCCTTCGGTGTCAGTTCAGGCCCCGCCTATTGTAGTGGAAGTGCCCACCTCGGTTCCCCTGGCTACTCCCGAGCGGTTCCATGGGGAAAGTAGTAAAGTACAGGTGTTCCTCACGCAAATAGTGCTACACTTCTCATGTAGGGCCAAGGCTTTCACGACTAACCACTCTAGAGTTGCTTTTTTAATTTCATATTTAGCCGGGGATGCAGCTCAGTGGGCGGTACCTTTGGTAAAGAGAGATGACCCACTACTATATGACTGGGAGGCCTTTCTAGTGGAGTTCGAAAAGACTTTTAACCGGCGAGCCGCCTCTTTCACTGCAGATAAAGATTTATTGGAACTCCGGCAAGGGAACCGCTTGATTGCATATCTGAATGACTTTCGTAGGCTGGTGACTGAAACGGATTGGCCCGAATCCAAGCAATCCGCTATATTTTACCTAGGGTTAAAAGAAGAGCTTAAAGACGTGGTGGCTCAAATCGATCCTCAGCCTACCTCTTGTGAAGCTTTGATTGATCTGGTACTACGGTTGGATCACCGTCTGAGTGAGAGAAAGAAGGAAAGGCTGACGACCAAGATGGAACGTCCCCGTGCGTTTGAGACCAGTGTGGTCCTGAAGCATGAACCCATGGAAATTGGGACGCTAAGAGCCTCCTTAACCTCTGAAGAAAGGGATTACAGAAGAAAAAAAGGACTTTGTATGTACTGTGGCAAGAAAGGACATTTCATCAAAGAATGCACCTTGAAACCAAAATCCTTTCGGCCCAGCAACAAGCAAGTACCAGTGGTTACGGTGGACCTTGCATCGGGAAACGACCATGCTTGAAGATGGAAGAAGGGACCTCCTCAAGCAACAGTTACATCCCTTCTTTGGAAAGAAAAGAAACCCCGCAGGAGGAACACTTCTTTATTCAGCTCCGTCTCTTGATACACAATGAGTGGCATAACAGTGAGGCAATGGTGGATTCTGGAGCTACAGGGTGCTTTATGGATCGGGCTCATGCTCAAAAATTGAGTCTTAACCTTCAGGAGAAGGAAAAGCCCGAAGTGGTTTTTGCAGTAGACGGTAGTCGTCTGGATTCAGGCCCCATTTGTTACAACACTGAGGAACTTGAAGTGTTGTATGGCTCTGAACACCACGGACTGCTATCCTTCAACGTAATCCAAGCACCACAATATGGAATAATTTTGGGTTTACCATGGCTTCAACTCCATAACCCGATGATTGATTGGATGGATAAAACGGTACGGATGGAGTCTGAGTATTGTAAGGTTCATTGCATCAAGAAGATGGGGGAACCATCCAAAGCATTGGCTTTGCTGCATCACATAGCTACTGCCGCTGAAAAGATGACAACGTTGCCTGAAGAATATAACGATCATGCGGATGTCTTTAATGAGATAAAAGCTGAATCTCTTCCACCACACCAGCAGTATGACTGTCAAATAGACTTGATTCCTGGAGCTCTGGTCCCGAGTGGGAGGGTATATGCCTTAACGGAACCCGAAAACAAACATTTCAGGCAGTATTTGGACACCTACCTGGTGTTGGGCTTCATAAGGGTATCCAAATCACCTGCTGCTTCTCCTTTGTTCTTCATACCAAAGGCCAACAGAGAATTAAGAACATGTATTGACTACCGAGCCCTGAACGCCATCACAATAAAGAACCGGTACCCGTTACCCTTAATCCCAGTCCTGTTGGAACAAGTAAAAGATGCTGTGGTGTACACTCGTTTGGATTTGAAGGGCGCCTACATTTGGTCCGGATGAGAGAAGAGGACGAGTGGAAGACCGCCTTCAAGACACGCTACGGCCTTTATGAGTACTTGGTGATGCTGTTCGGCTTATGTAACGCCCCGGCGGCATTCCAGTTCTTCCTAAATGACGTCTTGAGGGAATTCTTGGACAAATACGTTGTAGTATATATCGACGACATCCTGATATATTCTGCAGATGTAAACATACATAGTCAACATGTGCGTACCGTTTTACAGGCTCTACGTCTAAACCACTTATATTGCAAGATCAGTAAGTGCGAATTCAGAGTTACCACAGTGGAGTTTCTGGGAGTGATGCTCACACCGATGGGCCAAGAAATGGCGGATCGAAAGATTAAGGCAGTAGCGGAATGGCCTACACCACAGAACATCAGAGATATCCAGTGTTTCTTGGGGTTCGCGAACTTTTACCGCAGGTTTATCAGTCACTTCTCTAACCTGGTAGCCCCCATCACCAAATTCTTACGGAAGAAAACACCGTTCTGTTGGACTGAAGAAGCACAGAACAGCTTTTTGGACCTGAAAAAGGCGTTTGTATCTGCTCCTGTGTTGGTTCATGCTGACCCCGACAGACCTTATGTGGTGGAAGCCGATGCCTCCGAAGTAGCGGTGGGTGCAGTGTTATCCCAGAGACATTCCATAACTGGACAGCTACACCCAGTGGCCTACATGTCTCGGAAACTCAATCCAGCTGAGAAGAATTATACGATCGCTGAGAAAGAGCTTTTGGCCATAAAGAACGCTTTCACGGAATGGAGGCATCTCTTGATGGGAGCCAAACATGTAGTGTCTGTGTTTACTGACCACCGCAACCTGCAATTCATGAGAGCTGCCAGACATCTAACGCCGCGCCAATTACGATGGATGCTGTTTTGCGGAGTATGATTTCATGGTAACATACCGTCCTGGTAGTGAAAACAAGAAAGCAGATGCACTCACTAGGCAGGAAACACCAATCACTACTGAAGAGAATCCCACACATGCGATCATCAAGAACCAAAAAGTGATTTGCGAATCCTATACTGATACATTTCTGAAGAGAGTGGTTCAGAGAAGCCAATCCGCAGAATGGAGGAGGTGGATAAATAACCATCCAGAATGGCAGGTCACACAGGGCTTACCTATGAGGGGGAATCAGCTGCTCCTACCCATGATTCCATTACGAAGACAGGTGTTCTCCTGGTGCCATAACCTGCCAAGTGCAGGACATAACGGTGCGCTCAAAACTATCGAAAGAATCACGAGGCAGTTCTGGTGGCCCACCTTGCGCCAAGATGTCAACAAATGGGTACAGGAATGTGTGACGTGCTCCCAAATGAAACAAGGCACAACCAAACCAGCAGGACTGTTGCATCCTCTCCCTACACCCCTGAAGCCATGGGAGAGCATCTCGCTGGACTTTATTGTGGGGTTGCCACGTGATCAAGGGCACACGGTGATTCTGGTGGTGGTGGACTCCCTTACAAAGATGGCCCATTTCATAGCTTGTAAAGGATTACCCACGACCGGTAGCTTAGCTCACCTGTTACTAACTAACATAGTTAGGTTGCATGGTCTTCCCCAGGCTATCATTTCGGACAGGGAGTCACAGTTTACGGCACGATTTTGGAAGTCCTGGTGTGCCACTTTGTGTATATCCTCAGACATTTCCACCAGTTTTCACCCACAAACCGATGGGCAGACGGAAAGAGTCAACCAAACCCTGAAGCAATATCTTAGATGCTACGTTGACAGCAACACTGAAGCGTGGGTGGAAAATCTATGGTTAGCAGAGGTAGCCTACAACAGCGCATCTCACAGCTCCACACATCAATCACCTTATTATTGCACATATGGGTTTCATCCTCGTTTTCTCCCTTTCCTGAACCCTGTGAGTATAGATCACATTCCGGAAGGGAAGGACAGGATTAAACACATACAGAATACCTTTTGGGAAGCACGCACCAGATTGAGAGAGGCGAAAGCTGCTTATAAACGATACGCAGATAAGCACAGGTGTCTGGGGCCCACCTACAAAATGGGAGACTATGTATGGTTGTCAACAAAAAACATTAGTTTCAAGAAATACAGTATTTTTAACCCTAGATACATAGGACCATATAAGGTGATCAAACGAATAAATCCTGTTGTAGCCAAACTGGCTCTACCATCAAGTCTTAGAATACATCCCACGTTCCATGTTTCCCTTCTTAAGCCGTCCCTCACCACTAGAGGGAGACCACCTGCTGCGATTATGGTGAACAATGAACCAGAACACGAAGTCAGGGGAATTGTGGACTCTAAGATACGTAGAGGCAAGTTATGGTATCTTATAGCCTGGAAAGGGTACAGGAAGGAGGATAACTCCTGGGAACCTGCAGGGGGAGTGCATGCCCCTAGGTTGGTTACTGCTTTTCATGCTCGGTACCCTACGAAGCCATGCCTCTGTCAGTGTTCTTCGGGGGAGGGATTTACTGTCAGAACGCACCAGCGCTGACCGCTGCGTGCGCCAAGAACACTGACAGGTAACTGTGGTGTGCGCGCGGGGAATCATGAAGAAACTACGATTCCTGGCAGCCTTAGCGGTGACGTAGTGACGCGCGTGTCAGTGACGTCACCGCTACTTCAGGGATCGGCAGAATGGAGCCGGTGCCGCTAATCCTGGTTGTTCCCGGAGGGTCTTTATTGCCGACGGGTTGGTAAGGGTGCTTTGCACCAAGCTTTGTTCGTGTTTCTGTACTTGAGAGATAGCAGGATCGTTTCCCGCGTTTGTGGTGCGCAGGCAGCGCACATTAACTGCATTAACCACTCGTTGTGAGTGTGGATCACGGAGTGCTGCTGTAAGCATTTCGAGATAGCAACTCTCTTTTCCCCAGATACACTCTTGTTGGCGAGCTACACTTACGGTAGGCTCATGCAGAATGTAGGGTGAGGAGGCTCGTTTGTGGAAACCTTTGTGAATCTCATTGTTACCGGATGGTGGGAGAGTCTACTGACCACGGTTTTTGATGCCTCATTTATTTGTTGTTACATTACTGCATTGCTGAAAGTCAGCATATGACATTTGGGAGGATTATGGATTGCAATCCTCAAAACAGAAGTGGTATGAAGTAATACTATAGTGCTATCCAACTGCTGCCATATTGACATTATATTCTGGATTACCATCCTTCTGGTTGCTTTCACTATTCTATATTTATTTTCTTCACAGCAGGGGTTAGGACTAGAGAGAGCTACGTGGCCTATTCTCTCGGCCCCTGTTAAACCACCCACCTGCATAATAGGGTATGTGTAATTCCTGTAGGCAGACTTGTCTCATTACCTGGAAGGTCTTTTATTATCTTTATGTATTTTCTTGTTTTCTATATCCAAGTAGAGGTATATCTATATGCAGTGGATGATCTTCTACTACAGACAGCTCTTGGAGCATAAGGCAGCACAACGTTTATTTCTTTACAGGTATAAAAGGGGTAGAAATGAAATGATGATATGAAACAGTATGTCAGAATCATAAGTGTTTTCCTAAGACAAGGGTTGATTGTTTTTTTTTTTCCTTGTGTTTCAGGTCTCCCTCCCCGCTGTTCCCTTCCTTTCCTTCCCCCGCTTGATCACCTTTTATGTCTGTTTATTTGCTATCGGACATAGGGGATATCAGGAGGTGGACCTCAATATCTTCAATACGATCCCGAGGATTCAGTTCTGACAGAATTAGCGGCCCACAAATATTATCCTCCTGGTCGTATTGAATGTAGACATGGCTACCTTAGATGACATACTGGCTGACTTAGCACAGGTGCAAAGCGAACTTGCGGCTTCCAGAGCCGAAACTGCCACCTTACAGGCTAGGGTGGACAGTTTGCAAAGAAACCCATTTGATGCAGGTCCTACGGTGTCAGTTCAGGCCCCGCCTATTGTAGTGGAAGTGCCCACCTCGGTTCCCCTGGCTACTCCCGAGCGGTTCCATGGGGAAAGTAGTAAAGTACAGGTGTTCCTCACGCAAATAGTGCTACACTTCTCATGTAGGGCCAAGGCTTTCACGACTAACCACTCTAGAGTTGCTTTTTTAATTTCATATTTAGCCGGGGATGCAGCTCAGTGGGCGGTACCTTTGGTAAAGAGAGATGACCCACTACTATATGACTGGGAGGCCTTTCTAGTGGAGTTCGAAAAGACTTTTAACCGGCGAGCCGCCTCTTTCACTGCAGATAAAGATTTATTGGAACTCCGGCAAGGGAACCGCTTGATTGCATATCTGAATGACTTTCGTAGGCTGGTGACTGAAACGGATTGGCCCGAATCAAAGCAATCCGCTATATTTTACCAAGAGTTAAAAGAAGAGCTTAAAGACGTGGTGGCTCAAATCGATCCTCAGCCTACCTCTTGTGAAGCTTTGATTGATCTGGTACTACGGTTGGATCACCGTCTGAGTGAGAGAAGGAAGGAAAGGCTGACGACCAAGATGGAACGTCCCCGTGCGTTTGAGACCAGTGTGGTCCTGAAGCATGAACCCATGGAAATTGGGACGATAAGAGCCTCCTTAACCTCTGAAGAAAGGGATTACAGAAGAAAAAAAGGACTTTGTATGTACTGTGGCAAGAAAGGACATTTCATCAAAGAATGCACCTTGAAACCAAAATCCTTTCGGCCCAGCAACAAGCAAGTACCAGTGGTTACGGTGGACCTTGCATCGGGAAACGACCATGCTTGAAGATGGAAGAAGGGACCTCCTCAAGCAACAGTTACATCCCTTCTTTGGAAAGAAAAGAAACCCCGCAGGAGGAACACTTCTTTATTCAGCTCCGTCTCTTGATACACAATGAGTGGCATAACAGTGAGGCAATGGTGGATTCTGGAGCTACAGGGTGCTTTATGGATCGGGCTCATGCTCAAAAATTGAGTCTTAACCTTCAGGAGAAGGAAAAGCCCGAAGTGGTTTTTGCAGTAGACGGTAGACGTCTGGATTCAGGCCCCATTTGTTACAACACTGAGGAACTTGAAGTGTTGTATGGCTCTGAACACCACGGACTGCTATCCTTCAACGTAATCCAAGCACCACAATATGGAATAATTTTGGGTTTACCATGGCTTCAACTCCATAACCCGATGATTGATTGGATGGATAAAACGGTACGGATGGAGTCTGAGTATTGTAAGGTTCATTGCATCAAGAAGATGGGGGAACCATCCAAAGCATTGGCTTTGCTGCATCACATAGCTATTGCCGCTGAAAAGATGACAACGTTGCCTGAAGAATATAACGATCATGCGGATGTCTTTAATGAGATAAAAGCTGAATCTCTTCCACCACACCGGCAGTATGACTGTCAAATAGACTTGATTCCTGGAGCTCTGGTCCCGAGTGGGAGGGTATATGCCTTAACGGAACCCGAAAACAAACATTTCAGGCAGTATTTGGACACCTACCTGGTGTTGGGCTTCATAAGGGTATCCAAATCACCTGCTGCTTCTCCTTTGTTCTTCATACCAAAGGCCAACAGAGAATTAAGAACATGTATTGACTACCGAGCCCTGAACGCCATCACAATAAAGAACCGGTACCCGTTACCCTTAATCCCAGTCCTGTTGGAACAAGTAAAAGATGCTGTGGTGTACAGTCGTTTGGATTTGAAGGGCGCCTACATTTGGTCCGGATGAGAGAAGAGGACGAGTGGAAGACCGCCTTCAAGACACGCTACGGCCTTTATGAGTACTTGGTGATGCTGTTCGGCTTATGTAACGCCCCGGCGGCATTCCAGTTCTTCCTAAATGACGTCTTGAGGGAATTCTTGGACAAATACGTTGTAGTATATATCGACGACATCCTGATATATTCTGCAGATGTAAACATACATAGTCAACATGTGCGTACCGTTTTACAGGCTCTACGTCTAAACCACTTATATTGCAAGATCAGTAAGTGCGAATTCAGAGTTACCACAGTGGAGTTTCTGGGAGTGATGCTCACACCGATGGGCCAAGAAATGGCGGATCGAAAGATTAAGGCAGTAGCGGAATGGCCTACACCACAGAACATCAGAGATATCCAGTGTTTCTTGGGGTTCGCGAACTTTTACCGCAGGTTTATCAGTCACTTCTCTAACCTGGTAGCCCCCATCACCAAATTCTTACGGAAGAATACACCGTTCTGTTGGACTGAAGAAGCACAGAACAGCTTTTTCGACCTGAAAAAGGCGTTTGTATCTGCTCCTGTGTTGGTTCATGCTGACCCCGACAGACCTTATGTGGTGGAAGCCGATGCCTCCGAAGTAGCGGTGGGTGCAGTGTTATCCCAGAGACATTCCATAACTGGACAGCTCCACCCAGTGGCCTACATGTCTCGGAAACTCAATCCAGCTGAGAAGAATTATACGATCGCTGAGAAAGAGCTTTTGGCCATAAAGAACGCTTTCACGGAATGGAGGCACCTCTTGATGGGAGCCAAACATGTAGTGTCTGTGTTTACTGACCACCGCAACCTGCAATTCATGAGAGCTGCCAGACATCTAACGCCGCGCCAATTACGATGGATGCTGTTTTTTGCGGAGTATGATTTCGTGGTAACATACCGTCCTGGTAGTGAAAACAAGAAAGCAGATGCACTCACTAGGCAGGAAACACCAATCACTACTGAAGAGAATCCCACACATGCGATCATCAAGAACCAAAAAGTGATTTGCGAATCCTATACTGATACATTTCTGAAGAGAGTGGTTCAGAGAAGCCAATCCGCAGAATGGAGGAGGTGGATAAATAACCATCCAGAATGGCAGGTCACACAGGGCTTACCTATGAGGGGGAATCAGCTGCTCCTACCCATGATTCCATTACGAAGACAGGTGTTCTCCTGGTGCCATAACCTGCCAAGTGCAGGACATAACGGTGCGCTCAAAACTATCGAAAGAATCATGAGGCAGTTCTGGTGGCCCACCTTGCGCCAAGATGTCAACAAATGGGTACAGGAATGTGTGACGTGCTCCCAAATGAAACAAGGCACAACCAAACCAGCAGGACTGTTGCATCCTCTCCCTACACCCCTGAAGCCATGGGAGAGCATCTCGCTGGACTTTATTGTGGGGTTGCCACGTGATCAAGGGCACACGGTGATTCTGGTGGTGGTGGACTCCCTTACAAAGATGGCCCATTTCATAGCTTGTAAAGGATTACCCACGACCGGTAGCTTAGCTCACCTGTTACTAACTAACATAGTTAGGTTGCATGGTCTTCCCCAGGCTATCATTTCGGACAGGGAGTCACAGTTTACGGCACGATTTTGGAAGTCCTGGTGTGCCACTTTGTGTATATCCTCAGACCTTTCCACCAGTTTTCACCCACAAACCGATGGGCAGACAGAAAGAGTCAACCAAACCCTGAAGCAATATCTTAGATGCTACGTTGACAGCAACACTGAAGCGTGGGCGGAAAATCTATGGTTAGCAGAGGTAGCCTACAACAGCGCATCTCACAGCTCCACACATCAATCACCTTATTATTGCACATATGGGTTTCATCCTCGTTTTCTCCCTTTCCTGAACCCTGTGAGTATAGATCACATTCCGGAAGGGAAGGACAGGATTAAACACATACAGAATACCTTTTGGGAAGCACGCACCAGATTGAGAGAGGCGAAAGCTGCTTATAAACGATACGCAGATAAGCACAGGTGTCTGGGGCCCACCTACAAAATGGGAGACTATGTATGGTTGTCAACGAAAAACATTAGTTTCAAGAAATACAGTATTTTTAACCCTAGATACATAGGACCATATAAGGTGATCAAACGAATAAATCCTGTTGTAGTCAAACTGGCTCTACCATCAAGTCTTAGAATACATCCCACGTTCCATGTTTCCCTTCTTAAGCCGTCCCTCACCACTAGAGGGAGACCACCTGCTGCGATTATGGTGAACAATGAACCAGAACACGAAGTCAGGGGAATTGTGGACTCTAAGATACGTAGAGGCAAGTTATGGTATCTTATAGCCTGGAAAGGGTACAGGAAGGAGGAGAACTCCTGGGAACCTGCAGGGGGAGTGCATGCCCCTAGGTTGGTTACTGCTTTTCATGCTCGGTACCCTACGAAGCCATGCCTCTGTCAGTGTTCTTCGGGGGAGGGATTTACTGTCAGAACGCACCAGCGCTGACCGCTGCGTGCGCCAAGAACACTGACAGGTAACTGTGGTGTGCGCGCGGGGAATCATGAAGAAACTACGATTCCTGGCAGCCTTAGCGGTGACGTAGTGACGCGCGTGTCAGTGACGTCACCGCTACTTCAGGGATCGGCAGAATGGAGCCGGTGCCGCTAATCCTGGTTGTTCCCGGAGGGTCTTTATTGCCGACGGGTCGGTAAGGGTGCTTTGCACCAAGCTTTGTTCGTGTTTCTGTACTTGAGAGATAGCAGGATCGTTTCCCGCGTTTGTGGTGCGCAGGCAGCGCACATTAACTGCATTAACCACTCGTTGTGAGTGTGGATCACGGAGTGCTGCTGTAAGCATTTCGAGATAGCAACTCTCTTTTCCCCAGATACACTCTTGTTGGCGAGCTACACTTACGGTAGGCTCATGCAGAATGTAGGGTGAGGAGGCTCGTTTGTGGAAACCTTTGTGAATCTCATTGTTACCGGATGGTGGGAGAGTCTACTGACCACGGTTTTTGATGCCTCATTTATTTGTTGTTACATTACTGCATTGCTGAAAGTCAGCATATGACATTTGGGAGGATTATGGATTGCAATCCTCAAAACAGAAGTGGTATGAAGTAATACTATAGTGCTATCCAACTGCTGCCATATTGACATTATATTCTGGATTACCATCCTTCTGGTTGCTTTCACTGTTCTATATTTATTTTCTTCACAGCAGGGGTTAGGACTAGAGAGAGCTACGTGGCCTATTCTCTCGGCCCCTGTTAAACCATCCACCTGCATAATAGGGTATGTGTAATTCCTGTAGGCAGACTTGTCTCATTACCTGGAAGGTCTTTTATTATCTTTATGTATTTTCTTGTTTTCTATATCCAAGTAGAGGTATATCTATATGTAGTGGATGATCTTCTACTACAGACAGCTCTTGGAGCATAAGGCAGCACAACGTTTATTTCTTTACAGGTATAAAAGGGGTAGAAATAAAATGATGATATGAAACAGTATGTCAGAATCATAAGTGTTTTCCTAAGACAAGGGTTGATTGTTTTTTTTTTTCCTTGTGTTTCAGGTCTCCCTCCCTGCTGTTCCCTTCCTTTCCTTCCCCCGCTTGATCACCTTTTTTGTTTGTTTATTTGCTATCAGACATAGGGGATATCAGGAGGTGGACCACAATATCTTCAATACGATCCCGAGGATTCAGTTCTGACACTACCACTCCCCGTACCACTTTCCCCATATTTTTGCATGCTTGGCCGGGTATGCCCTTGCCTCATAGATTGGTTCTTTCTGCTGGGCACACCAGTCCACCCCATGTCTCCATTGCACCAATGTAGGGGGCCTGGAGGCTTTCCCGTGGGCCGCAATATCACGTTTGGCTACCAGCAATGCCGCCCCCAATAACGCTCGGTTGACACGGGGACCTCCTGCACCCTCAAGCACCCCCAGTAGGATTATCGGTGGGGAGAGGTCTAGGTCAAAGTTTAAAACATCAGAGAGATCCGATACCACCCTTTCCCAGTACAGGGTGATCACTGGACAAGACCACACCATGTCAAAAAAATCAGCGTGAACGTGGGAGCAGCGGAAACATGACGGGTTTGGAAGTAACCCAGGCTTATGTAACCTGTCTGGTGAAAGGTAAGCATTATGTAGGTAATATGTTTGCACTTGGTGTAAACACGATGATATGGTGAGTACCTTGGGGGCCATCAATGCATCATGTCAGTCTGAGTCATCCAATGGACCTAGCCATCCCTCCCAACACGTCTTGATTGCCGTCCTCGTGTCTGGGGCGTTTATGATTAACATCTGTTAAATTTGGGAGACTCCTCCCCTACCCAATGCCCCCATCATGACCTTCGCCTTCACTGGGCTGAACTCCAGGAGGGAGGTGTCTGGAGAGATATATACTCGCAATGCGTGTCTTTGTTGTAAATATTTGTGGAATTGTGTTCCAGACAAGGAGTACATCTGTTGGAGCTCCTGAAAGGAAGACATATGGGTGCCCCTCCAAACATTTCCCAGCAACGTGATTCCAATGGCATCCCATCAGCTGGACCCCTCCAGTGAGGCTACCTCTGGCATGCCACAAGGGTGTCTTCTGCGTCAGTTTGGACCACAACCCAGTGTGTTGTTGGGCCGCTCTCCATCCAAGAAATATCAAGCGGGTCACTTCAGGAATCGAAGTGTGAAATGTGCCACCGTAGAGCATTGTCATGATTCAGGGGAAACCCAGCATGTGAAGTTCAAATTTAAAAGCTGGGTCGGAGCAGCCACCAGTGAGCCAGTCATTGATAGTCAGAAGTTGGGATGCTAGGTGATACAGGAAGAGGCTGGACATGCCCAAACTGCCATCATAAGGCGCACGCTGACAAGTCCCGAATACCAAGCAGGGTCTAGAGTTGTGCCAGATGAATGATTTTGCTACTGAGTCCATCTCCCGGAACCAGTGACGGGAAATCATAAGAGGGAAGTTCTGGAGGAGATAAAGAAAGCGTGGCAAGACCATCATTTTGTACAGTGCCATCTTTCCCATGACGTTCAATGGGAGCTTTTGCCACTTTTTAAGATCCTCTTTTACTTTACGGGTGAGGGGTATAATATTAAGAGACCACGTCATTGCAGGATCCAAGGCGACCTGGATTCCCAAATAACGGAAGTTAAGACAGTGTACGGGGATGGTTGCTTGCCAGTCCATTCAGTGTCATGAGAGAGCCATGGGTACTAACACAGATTTAGCAGGGTTAACATGCACCGCGAATGCATCTGCAAAAAGACTAAGGATCCGGAGACATCGCGGGCTGCTAGTGGCCGGATTTGCCAGGTTTCGTTTGAGTAAAGTGCTATACGGTCCTCATGTCCCACCATCCATTCCCATCCCAGCACCTATGCATCACAATGTATAAGTCTTGCAAGGGGATCAATGGCCAGCACAAAAAGTAGGGTGGACAGGGGACAGCCCTGATGGGTGCCACGCCATATAGGGAACTCATCTGATACTGCACCGTTGACCTGGACTCTGGCTTTCAGATTAGAGTAAAGGCCCCGGAATAGGGGTCTGAATTCTGCCTTTCGCAGCACAGTCACCAGATATTCTCAGTCCACAGTATCGAAAGCCTTTTCAAAGTCAATATATAACAGTGCCAAAGGAGGGGACAGGAGGTAGCGATGCACCAGCGCCACATGGAGGAGCCTTAGGCAATGCCTCGCCTCCTTACGGGCATAAATCCACATTGGTCTGGTGAATTAGGGACCACAGGTCCTTTCGTAAACGGGAGGCAAGAAGAGTGGCGAAGATTTTAATTTCACAATTTATGAGAGATATGCAGGGGTAATCTGCACAAGAAGACGACAGGAGAGGCGTTTTAGGTATAATGACAATTGTGGGGTGGTCAATCGATCTGTGGAGGGAGCCTACCCCTGCCGCTTCCTTGTAGAGACTCACGAAGTGAGGGATGACAACGTCATGGAATTTGGCATAACATTCTATAGGGTATCCATCAGGGCCGGGTGTTTTACCTGATGCCATCGAGGAAATGGCCTCAGTCACCTCTTAGCCGTAATAGGCTCCTTCAGCTCCTGTCGATCAACGTCTGATAGAGAGGGCAGCAGCACCTCGTCTTGCAGGGGAGCAGCCATCTCCCCCACAGGACGTGGGGACGCCACATATAGTGATGCGTAGTAGTTGGCAAAAGCTTGGGCAACGGCCGAAGAGGTACAGTGGGTCCGGCCGAGCCAATCAGTAATCTCCAGAACAGCCCTATTGGCCCAGGGACTGGAGGCCAACCAAAACAATAGTTTCCCATTTTTATCCCCCCACCCACGCCATTGATGCGTGCCATATTTGCTTTGCTGCCTCCAGGGAGAGAAGTTTAATTTCCTCCCTAATCAGCGCCAATTGTCTGGTGGTGTCGCCGTGTGGTGCTGTAGAGAGCTGCAACTCTAAATAAAGGGCCCAAGACTCTAATTGTGTGACACGGTGGTCCCTCGCTCTCTCATTTTGTTTGAGGATACCCTTTGCATACCCATGTATAGTTGCCTTACATGCCACCCAAAGGATGCCCGGTGAATGGACCGTCCCATCGTTCTCTTGGAAGTAGTGTGTGATCTCCTGCCCCACCTCGTCTCACTAGGTTTTGTCTTGGAGATGGCAGGCGTTGATGCACCACATAGGGTGGCAGACAGTGGCAGCATCACCGACACGGAGTAGGATCGGGGCGTGATCTGCGATCCCATGTGGGAGAATCTGAACATTTGACACCAATATCACATCTGAGGTGGGCATGAAGAGCAAATCGATGCAAGTATGTGTATGGTACGCAGCAGATGTGTGTGTGTATTGGCGCTGCCGGGGATTCCAGATCCTCCAAATATCATTTATCGCACAGGCCCAGAGCACTCACCCACTTTTGTAGAGATCTGGCTTTAGTGCGACCGACGTCGGAAGCCGGGGCCAGTGGAATTCATAGAAGGGCCGGGTACCGAATTAAAGTCACCCCCAATAAGGGTCAGGAGGCAGCCGTGTCACCACCTCAATAAGCAATGTCAGGAAGGCCTCCAGTGCTACTGGGGTACATAAATACATACAAGGTTCAAAGGACGACTTTCTACCAGGCCTGTGAGAGCAAGATATCGCCCTTGAGGATCGGCCAGCGTTCATGAGTTGGTCATAGAAGATTAAGGAATGGATGTTGGCCAGTGGCCCGAGCCAGTCCAGTCATACTTTATTCAAATAGGTGAAGGGGTCTGACTCAGATGCTCCTCCAACTGGACCGGGGCCCAAGAGTCCTCTTTGTTGGTTGAGGGTAAATCCAATCTATGCATCGGTGGAGGGGCCGAGTGTTATATCTTGTAGTTAGCAAGCACCTTAGGGGTTCGGTTCTGTTTTCCTTTTTACCTTTTGTCTCTGCACCTTAGCGTTTGCTGTTGCCTTTCCTCCATTTTTGTGTTGGGAGCATTTGCACAGCTGCAGTGGAGTACCTGGGAGAAGCCGGCGGGTATTTAAACACCGCCCAAATGTACCTCCTTGCTTGGTTTCTTTCCCGGTTCTTGAACCGGAAGGACTTCGCCTGCAGCATTTCGGTGCTACACGCTGCTCTCTTCGTTGTTGCCCCCCTCTTCTATTCTGCTGGTGTACTTCTGGGACTACTCGTTTTCATTTTGGATTGATTTGCATCTTTACCAGGAAATACCACCCTTTTGAAATCATGGACTTGTGCGCTTAGCGGGGCTTCAGTTTCCCTCTCCCGCTTCCTGGACACGGGTATATTTTTTACCTTATTCACCTCGTTATGCGTGTTTTGGTTCTTTTCATGAAGCCCTGTGTTTTTACTTTCAATAGCAAGGGATCCCTTAGTTGAGAGTGTAGGAGTTGCGTTTTTTTGCCTACTAGGTTTTTATCCGCAAGGAACCTTGGAGGATCATTCCAAATAGTGTGGACATTAACGGGATAAGTTATTCAGTTACAACTCTTCTGGGATTAAGAACCTTGTTCGTTTACTATTGACTACTAAGGACAGAGCTTCATATATGGAGGGGTAAGCAAAACGAAAAACACTACAATTGTGCAAATAATCAAATGTCTGGTGCTGTGCAAAAGGGTTTTTATTTTCCTACTGCATGTTATTGATTCTATACCTTTTTTCTTTTCTCTTTTTCTAAGACGCCCATGCCTTATCTGGGTCCTACCATTATCCAGAGAGAGGAGCATAGGAGTGGCCATCTGTCGTGTCCCAGAACCCCAGGAACACGCAAGACACAGGTGAGAGTGCAGCTTCTTTATTATATATATCGCTGGTTCGCTGCTGCCCACATGCACGTCTCGCCTCGCGCTCTTCCGTCTACAGAATGCCCGTCCCACCCCTTGACCGGAACTGGTGTCCAGTTCCCTTCCTGCCTGGTGGTCCGGTGTCCAGTTCCCTTCCTGCCTGGTCGTCCGGTGCAGGGTCCTAGTGCCCTTCACCCAGGCCACTACATCTCCCCCCTGTGTCATAAAGAAATGATGAAAGTAAAGAGAGAGATAAAGTGAGAGATAAAGTGGTAGAGATATGTAGAAAAGAAAATAGCTCAGAACAAATTGATACGTGTGTATCCCCATCACTGCATTTCTTCGATAAGTCTTTTCGGCCTTCTGCTCACTCTTTTTGGACAAGTCTCTTCCTGAAATTCTTCTGCTGGCTTTTCACCCTTGTCCGTTCCCGTCCCGTTGTGACCCATCACTTCATCTTCTCCTGTTGCAGTGTCTTGGCCGTCTTCATTCCTTGTCTTCAATTCTTTGAAATGAGAACTGTTTCTTGTTATTCGGCGATGTTCCGATGCAGCCGTAATCATTGGCCCCTTCACGTTTATGATCGTTAGCGGTTCCTTTGAGAACAGGCTGTCGGACTTTCTTTGCTGTCGCTGACGTGCTACCACTGTGTCTCCTTCTTTGAGGTGTGACGGGGTGGCATGACGCCTTGCATCTGCATATGCTTTCATTTTTTCTTTAGCTTCTTTGTCTGTGGCTGCGATGTTACTGTGATCTGTTGGCGCCATGGCTTCTATCTGTGGTAGTCTGGTCCTGCTTGTCCTCCCCAATACCAACTCAGCGGGGCATCTACCCGTGGAGCTGTGGGGTGTGTTTCTGTAGTCTCGTAAGACCTGACATAGAGCCTGTCCGGTGGAGATCTGCGCCAGCTTTGCTCGTTGGACCGCTTTCTTTATGTTCCCCATGAATCGTTCCACCATGCCGTTTGCTTGTGGCCACAGCGGTGTTATCTTCCTGTGATAAATGCCGGGGTAGGACATAAACTTTCTGAATTCTTCTCCTGAGAATGGAGGACCATTGTCTGTCTTTAACGTTTCTGGGGAGCCCCAAGCCGCGAATATATCATCCAAGATTGGTAGCGTCGCTGCTGCTGACATTGATGACACGTGTCGCACTATGGGGAATCGTGAGTACTCGTCGATGATCACGAGCAGGTAGTTGCCCGTGTCCAGTGGCCCAAAGAAGTCCGCTGCCAGCGTTGTCCACACCGCCCTTGGGAGTTCTGACATTTGTAGCGGTTCGGGTTTGGCAGGCTGTCCTGTCGTTTGACAGATGTGACACGTCACGATGGTGTCTTCTACCATTCTATACAGGCCAGGGAACCATACCTTCTCCCTTAGCAGTTTTTTTGTTGCCACCATCCCGCGGTGTGACTCGTGGGACACATTGACTGTCTGTCGCCTTAGTGACCTTGGTATCACTATCCTCGTTCCTCGCATCATTATTCCTGTTACTGTCTCTGACAGTTCTTCATGTATTTTCTTTAGGGCCAGCATTTCCTCCCTGTTCACTCCTGTTTCCCAGGTGCAGTTGTTGTTGACGTGTCTCCATCTTTGCATCCTTGTCGTTTCTTTGGCCAGCTGCATGGTGGCATCTTTCTCTGTCTCCCGCTCTAGCTCTGCTAATGTTATTGGCCCTGGAGTGTTTTGCTTTAGTACAAAATTGAGATATTCCTCAGCCATCGATGCAGACTCCGGTACCCGTGGTAGCGGGTGTCTCAACATGTAGTCAGCCGGGTTATGTTCCTTCCCAGGCTTGTGCACAATTTCATAGTCCATCAACCGTATGCCCCAGCGCTCAATGCGAGGTGGCATTTTTGCCGACGGATTTCCATATATCGTCACCAGAGCTTGATGATCTGTTATGATGGTAAACGGCTTCCCGTATATAAACATGTGATAGTGTTCACACGCCCTCACCACTGCCAAGCTTTCTTTTTCTGGTTGAGAGTATGCCTTCTCAATGTCAGACAAGCTTTTGCTTGCATACGCAACAATTTTTCTTGGCGAGTCTCTTCCCGGTAGGTGCTGCGCTAGTATGACTCCCAGACCGACTGGGCTGGCATCTACTGTCAACTCAGTGCACATTGAGGGGTCAAAATAGGCAAGATGCTCTACAGTCATTACAGCGGTTCTGATAGCTTCAAACGCCCGACCGCATTCCTGTGACCAGAGGAACTTCTGCCCTTGCTTTGTTAGCTCCCGGAGCGGTGTGCTCACTGTGGCAAAAACCTTGATGTAGCGAGTGCAGTAGCTGGCCAGCCCCAGAAATGACCGTACCTCTGCAACATCCGACAGAGGATTCGCGTTTCTCAGTGTCTCTACTTTGCTGGGATCTGGCCTCATTCCTTTCTTGGAGAAGATGTGTCCAAAGAATACCAGTTCACACCTCCCCAGCTCGCACTTGTCTGTGTTCAATGTTAGTCCCGCTTGTTCCAGCTGCAGGCATACTTGATGCAGGGCCGTGTCATGTTCCTCATCTGATCGCCCAAATACCAGGATGTCATCACTATAGTTTATGCTGTTTTTTACCGGCCTTATCACCTGTCTTATAGTCTCTTGAAAGATCTCAGCAGCCGATGAGATCCCAAAACTCAGTCTCTTGTAGCGGAACAGGCCCATGTGCGTCGAGAATGTGGTGATGTATCTTGACTGTTGGTCCAGCTCTAGTTGGTGGTACCCTTTGCACAAGTCTAACTTCGAGAATCGGCAGGCCCCAGTGAGACAGCTGATCATTTCGTTTAGATGTGGTCCTGGGTGGCGTTCTCGCTCAATGGCTGTGTTTGGTATCCTCATGTCCACACATATGCGGATCTTGGAGGTGTTCTTTTTTGGGACTGCCACTATTGGAGACACCCATGGCGTCGGCCCTTCTGCGGGCTCAATGATATCCTGGGCCAGTAGACTTTTAATTTCCTCTTCAACTTGTGGTTGTAGGTGTATGGGCACCCGTCGATGGTGTTGAGCTACTGGCTTGATCGCCTCATTGATGTGCAACGTTATTTGTTTCCCTTTCAGTTTTCCTAGCCCTTGCAGCAGGGCCGGATGCTCCTGTAGAATGTTCCGCTTCTCCGACATGTGATATGTCATTGCCAGCAGGCCCATCACCTGCGCCGTAACGTTGCTTAGCAGGCATGGTGCTGGGACGTCACCTTTCAGCACGTGTATCTCTTCTTGGCAGGACATGTCCTTGTACGTCAGAGTCTCTGTGAACTTTCCCATGTTTTCTACTGGCCTTTGAGAGCCCCACGTGAACACATCCACCGTGGACGGTGATAGCGGCGGCTTCACTTTCATTTTCTCATACTCCGACATGCACATGATGTTGCATGTGGCTCCGCTGTCAAGTACGAACGGTGCGGTATGTGGCCCTATTGCAATGTCCACTGTTGCGGTTTTCTTGATATGATGCTTCTCCACGAGATGAATGTGTTCTGGTCTCCTATCTTCTTTAGGGGCGTCTGACATTAGATATAGTCGTGCCACACTCACAGGTGCTACTGTTTCTTCCGACTCATCAGAGGAACTGCGACTCGCTGTTTCCATGTGTCTGACATACCGGCTGTTGGTCATCCTTGGTCTTGCCGCTCTCCCCCACTCACTTCTCCCCTGTCTGCTCATACAGGCGCTTGCGAAGTGATTATCCCTGTTGCATTTCCTGCACCTCTGGCCCATCGCCGGGCACGCACCGATGTGCGGAAACTCTAGTCCGCAACGGTAGCACGTTTGTTCATTCCTCTTTGTTGGTGAGGGCGCCGGGTATTCTTTCTTCTTGCCGTTTCCTGCAATGCGATTCGCTTGTTCCACTCTTTTCCCTTTCCCCAGCTCCATCTCTTTGGCGTGCGCCGTTGCTCTCGCTTCTGTGCGTGCCATGGTCAATATCTTCTCCAACATCGTTGGTTCCTTCAGGACACGTGCCCGGAACTCTACCGACTGACAGCCTTCGATGATGCGCAGTCGTATTGCTTGCTCATTGTCAAATTTGTCAAACTCACAGTAGGTGACCAGCTTCCGCAGTCGTGTTGCGAAGTCGTCAAGGGACTCTTCCGTTCGCTGACACGCTGTGTTGAAGGTGTATCTCTCAAAGTCAATGTTCCATTGCGGGTCAAATCTTGCGGTGAGGCACTGTATCACCCCTTTGTATGTTGCTGTTTGTTCGCTGGGAAAGGTTATGAGCAGGTCCTCCACTTCATCCCCTGCGAGATTCAGAAAGAGGTCCAGTTGTTTGCTGTCCACAATGTCCGTGTCGAATTGCCTAATCCACCTTTCCCACCTGATGCCAGCTTGGGGTTCCGATAGGCTGAATGGCAATGGTCTACGGAATATTGCTTGTGGACTCTTTTTGTCCCCTTCTGTGTCGACCATTTTATTTATTTAATTAGTTACTGGCGTGCAGCTCCTGTGCAGGTCTTCTTTCCAGCGATTGCGTTCTGTAGTGACAGCGGAACGTCCTTCTCTATTTACTGTCACTTTGTTGTCGCACTTGTGTTATGTGCTTCTTTTCTTTAATTTGCTGTTAAATCTCTTTGTGATGGCCCCTTTCCTTATGCCTGTTGCACACTTGACCTGGCCTCCCGGCCTCGAATTCCTTTTTTATTCCTTTTAAGTTCGCCCTTTTTAGGGTTTTCTGACAACTGCCTGACTTCAAAATGGCCTCCCGGCCGTCTTCACAGTTTATTGGTTACTCTGCCTGACCTCAAAATGGCCACCGCAGTCTCGCGAGATTTCGCGATGCAGGCGCACTTGCCTGACTTCGTAAAATAGCCGCCAGGCCTTCCTTGCTTCTTATTCGTCCCCCCGCGTGACCTTCCAATGGCCGCTCAACTCGCGCGAGATTTGCTTCAAATCTACGCGCGAGTGTCAGTTCCTTGCACGATGCGGCAGCGGGCAGCTGGGGGCACAGTCCGGTGCGTCTTCCAGAACGCGCGATGCTTGAGCGCAGTGCTTGCGCGCACCTACGCTTGCAGCACGTGGACGGATGCACCGCTTACCGCAGTCTCCCGATGGCTGGGGTGGGCTCCCGCGCTGTTGGTCTTCTTCGCCACGCGCGGACCAGGGTGGGCTCCTGGCTCCGTTTGCTCCTGCACCCGGGTGGGCTCCGGACGTCACAGTGAGTCTTTCGCTGTTCTTTGAGAGCGGCAGGCGGACCAGGGTGGGCTCCTGGCTCCGTTTCTCCGAACGCGAGGGGCCTCGATCGACGCGTCTGGGTCACCTCGGATCCCATCCTCGTCGCCAGTTGTCGTGTCCCAGAACCCCAGGAACACGCAAGACACAGGTGAGAGTGCAGCTTCTTTATTATATATATCACTGGTTCGCTGCTGCCCACCTGCACGTCTCGCCTCGCGCTCTTCCCTCTACAGAATGCCCGTCCCCCCCCCTTAACCGGAACTGGTGTCCAGTTCCCTTCCTGCCTTGTGGTCCGGTGTCCAGTTCCCTTCCTGCCTGGTGGTCCGGTGCAGGGTCCTAGTGCCCTTCACCCAGGCCACTACACCGTCCACACATCCTTTTATTTTCCTTTGTTTACCCACCTTCCCCCGGTGCGTTTTTCTACTTGTGTCTTTTTACTTTTGGGCATGAGTGGATAAGGCACAGGGAGAGGAATGGGACATTCTTCGTTCCTGCAGTGCCTGGTTCACAGATGAGTGGGGGCGGAACACGACCCCGAGCTCAAGGAGGGTGATGAATTTCTGCTATGACACCTATTAGCCCAAGATCGGGTGCAGACTCTCCTACAGCGTCGGGTCGGCTGTAGGCCACAGGCCGAGGTCTGCCTAATAGAAAAGGGTAAGGAGCGAGGCGGACAACACTGCTGTTTTTATTCGGTGAGCCACTCCCAAGCTGGCTCCGGGGTCTCAAAAAAGTAGGATTTACCCTCAAATATAATCTTAAATCACGCTAGAAACAGAAGCATGTAGGATAGCTGGGGAGCTCTGAGTTTCTGCTTGACTGATTCATTGGAACGCAGTTTGGCCTGGACTTCTCGGGTGTATTCCAGAAAAATCAAACTTTTAGTATTTTGATACAAAAGGTCTGGCAGTACCCTTGCTTCCCTCAGGATACAGTCTCTGTCCCTGAAATTAAACAATCTCACTATCATGGGTCTACTCTGCGCCCCTGGAGGAGGCCTGGGAGAAGCTCACGGTGCGCCCATTCTGTCACAAACCAGGGAGAAATGTTGTCCTGTGGCATCCAGGATTTGAGCCACTCTTCTCGGCATCTTTGGCGCTGTGATGAAGCTTATTTGTATGGGTGAGGAGGCGGGCCACTTTAGTTATGAGATCTGCTACCTCGTCCTCCACAGTAGAAATGCATCCCTCCACTTCGGTGAGGTGGCCTGTAGAATTAAGGAGATCCTGATGGAGGAGCACCACATCTACTCATACCTCCTCTATATTTGTCTCAACCACTGCTTGGGAGGAGTGTATGACATGAAGTATCTTGCCTAGATTATCAGAAGAGGCAAGGGCCTTGTCAGGTGCCTCTCCCCTCCCCCCTCCGCTGGTCTAGAGGGAGTGGTATACTGAATGATGCATGACTGGGAGGGGGCGGCTTCAAGGCTTTGTCTTTCCCCATCACTCCCAGTGTAGAGGTAGTGATGCTAGTGAAGGGCCTGGTCTGTTTACTGTGAAACCCAGTGGCGCATGCAGCCGAGCACAGGGCTAGCCCCAGTGGGCAACGGAGAGCGGGCAACAGTGAGGAAAGCAGGAGCAGGCCAGACAGGAGCTGTAAGTATGATATCACTGTGCCCTAAGTACTCTGATGCAAGAGGGATGTCGTGAAAGAATACACTGTGCCACAATATGAACTATAGGCGATGAGTGCAGAGGCTGGCAAGCGAGTCCAAGGACCACCTCCTTTACAGCCAGAAGAGGTTCAGCACCAATCCTCAGGGAGAAGGACCCACATGGCCATGTTCCACTGAAAACAAAGGGGGGCAACAAGAATGTCAAAACAAACTAATAGGCCTGGCCTCTGTGTTAACCAGGGGTCCCAGTGGAAGAGCAGGCAGACCCCTGACTCCGCTACCCCGCCGAATGCCCAGGTCTGCAGTCAGCGGCACGTCAACCCCAACTCTTCCCCAGACCCGCGTGGTAGAGGTGCTGGTTGCAGTCCCAGAGCGAGACATACTCACTCTCCAATCATAAAAAAGCAGAATCCAGGCAGGCAGTACAGGCGAAACTAGGCCCCCCCAGGGCTGCTCCCAGATCAGGTCAGTGGGAAGGAGGGTAATCGCCGGGTAGGCCTCCAGGCCCAGTGGTCGACTTGTTACAAGGGCCGTTCTGCGCGCCCGCTTGCAGGAGCACGTCCACTGAGGCCGATGTCCCTTCAGCACCGCCACACATTCCATTAGAAAGCTCCCCCCCCCGCACCTCACCTGAGGAGTCTTTCTGCTAGCACGCAGGGGGCCAAGTTCAAGGCGGAGGTGCCCGGTGATATCTCAGGGCCGCAGCGAAGGCCCGGTCCCGGGCTTGGTCCCGGCCATCCAGCACTGGCGGTTCCGCCCCCGAGGCAGACAAGAGGATCCCCAAGGGCTCAGCTCCGGTTCCCTTGGGCCATGCACATTCCCCACAAAGGCTATCACTCAAGCCGCAGACTTCAGGTGAAGGAGGGATGGGGCCGGGCGATCACTGCTCTGTGTCACTCGTCCAAATGCCTTGTCGGGCTGGCACCTGCCTCCGTTCCTCCATCAGAGTCATGCCACCCCTTCAGCCCCGTCGGAGCATGTCACAGCACCTCACACGGTACCTCTGCGGGACCCCGGTGTCGTCCAGGGCTATTGAGACTGTGGGGCCAGTCGAGCGAGGAGGCAGGGATCTAGGCCACCATCTTGCACCAGGGCCAAACTCCAGCTGCGGGCCACACCATCGGTGTCTTGGGTCTCAGGTATCGCCCCGCCGCGGCTCTGGTAACTGCCAGGACCAAACGGAGACCAAACCTGTGCAGATATGGCCTTGCACTGCGGCCGATGGTGGGTGATGACGGAGGGGTCTGGAGCACTCTTAGAGTGCGACTGCCATCTTGGCGGCGCACTGTCACGCCCCTTCTTCCCCAACTTAGAATACCACAGGGTGCTCCCCCATGCAACCTCTAGCAAGATGGCACTGCTCTTTCTCCATTGCATCAAGACCCAGTCAGGTGTACTACACTTGTATATCGGGCACAACACTTAGACATGCACAAAAGCATGTCTCAACACACCAAAATGCAGATGCGTACTACAGCCTCTTCCCCAAACTACTACCTAGGTTCCATATGAATTCAAAAGTAAAATGCTCTAAAAATTCTCCCAAAACAACCTACAGGTGGATAATTTAAACTTCCAAACCTGTCATGCAGGACTAAGCATTAGCACACCACAATCATAACATAAATTGCAATTCCAACACAACACTGGTCAATGTACTCAGAAACTTACTAACGCAACACATGCATTACCAATAAGATGTATGTAGCACAAATCAGTACGCAAGAATCACGAACCAAACGGTTCCCCAAACTGATAAACCTCACAATTAGTGGGAAACAAGGCACATTCCTTAACATAAGCACATTTAATATAAAATCCATGAATGCCAAATAATTCAGCTGATTAATAATTTAATGTCCTATATTTAACATTGCAGTGGTAAACTGCCTGGTAGGCGATATTTTGACCTCCCATGACTTCAGGACACATTATACGCTCAAACAACACAGTCTCATTTCTATCTTCAATGTCCTTGGAGATAGTCCTACTTCTCTTTCTCAATTTAAACAGGAGGCCTTAGATAGTCTTTCTTTGATGTCTTCAGATCTGTCCCAATCAAACATCAGCTTACTACCCTCACTACCCTCCTTCATGATGTCCAAGACTGCATAGCCAGTGTCTCCATTCTGACACCCAGGTCTGGAATCCAAGACATTGGTGAGGTTCTCATGAGCATCTTGAATTGCAATGCCCCCAAATACCTGACCCTCTTCTTCCAGCACCAACTGACTTACACCAGAGAGGAAAGTCCCCACCTACATGGTTCTGTGCATTGTTCCCTGCTTTTGCTTATGTTGGAGTGGAAATAGTAAATGAAACCCCTCCAAAGTCAAACACCTTCCCATTGTTTTTCAAATTGGAGTTGAAATAGTAAATCAAACCCCTCCAAAGTCCAACATTTTCTCTATTGTTGCTTAGATTGGAGTGGGAATGCTAAATCTAACTCCCTAAAACTCCAACCCACTACTAAATTAAAATGACTAATTAAGTGTAAAAAAATGTTAAATGACACATTAAAAATTACAAACTATGCTAAAAAATAAAACAATTATTAAATTAATAATACCCCAAAATAATATAATAACTAATATATAGTACATTTATTAAAAACTATATTTAATACAGCTATAGTGAAGGAAACCATATTATATACAGCTATATTTTAAAAGATTATACTGTATATACCTAAAAACAATATTCTTACCTTCTACATTCTCTCCCATTATATTTTTGAGCTGGCAATATTTTTGAAACAATATCCTTGTATCATGATATTTTTTCCACAATATTTTGGTCATTCACTTGCTTGCCTGTGGATTTGATGGTGGGTGGTCCCAAACTTGCCCTCTATGGTCACAGGACCATTTTCCTCCTGACAAAATGCCTCCTTATTTACCAGAAATGGCTCCCAACTGCCCCCAGAGTCTTGCTATATCTTCACGCAGGTCCTTAACACCTTGTTGCCAAAATGATAAAGTCAGAGGCAAGGGTCTTCATACAAGAGTCTGGAGCTGCTCAGATAAGAGTTAAGTTATTTATTTCATATTATGCCCCTAGGTTACAGAAACAGCAGGTAGGTCTTGTCAGAGCTTCATCCTCTCTCCATCTGTCCTCATCTCCTTGCTTCATCTCCAGACCACACATCAACATTCTATTATTTCATTCACTCTCAGCATTCCAAACACCAGCTCACTCATGCAGGGAATGGTGACACACAGGATACTACAGGAACCCTGCTCTCTAACCACGGGAAAATGGACAACTGGCTAAAACTCACTGCACCCAAATCATCTAATGAGACCTTGCCAAGTATCCACTGACCATTGATGAGCGACGCTCATTCCGGTTGTTCTTTTGGCAACAAGCATACCAGCAGAAAGCCCTTCCTGAAAGGAAACAAGTAAGAGATTGTATCATAAGGGAAAAGAATGAAACAATAGATAAAACGACGCACTGCATATTCCGTCATATGTTTTATTAGTGCAGGGGGATCACTCTTCATTTAGGACAAGCATGATGATGAGCGCTGAGGTCCATCAGCAGAGGGAAACTCAGACAGTGTACCATGGTTAACAGACACCAGAGTAAATGGATGATATGATGGATTTTGAATTATTATAAATATTTTTAAAAAACCAGAGTACCAGGATGATATAATGGACTTTTAATCATTTCAAATAATAGTGTAGTCAGAAGGGTTCAGGCGATAGGAAGAGGAATAGGGGAGGCAAGACAGGGGAGTGAAGCATGCCGTGAGTAGAATAAGGAATGGAGGGCGTGACATCACACCCTCCCAAAAGTCCATTAAAGAGCAACCACCGAGGAGGGAAGGGGAGTGTGGGTATGAAAGCGTCGTAATGGCTGTGGGGCATGAATGGAGCTGACAGGCTCCCATGAATCATCATTCAGCCTGTACCCCTTCCAGCAAACTAGGTACCACCGTTTGCCCGGTGTCATTTGACAGCCTTGATGCTCCATACCTCATATTCCAAGTGGTCTCGGACCAACACTGGAGGGGGCCAGGAATGAGCCAAGGAGGGTGCCGGTTTCAGGAGAGAGTTGTGAAAGATGGAATGAATGAAGTTCCAACTTGAAAGTGACAGGTTTGAGAATGGAGATGATTTCAAAAGGGCGAGGAACCTGGGATGGAATCGGTGACAATATTTGAACTTAAGGTTTTTAGTTGACAATCACACCCTGTCTCCCAGGTGGTAAGTTGGGCCAGGTTGGCCTTGTTGATCTGCGAACCGTTTATACTGAGCTTTAGCCCTCAGAACATTCTGGCAGATTTTTCAGGCAACCTGAGTGATTATCTTGAGTCTGGTGCCCAAGTGTGGTACTGTATCAGTGGACATGGGCCGGAGAAGTGGTATAATATGTGAATGAAACCCATAGTTGGCGTGAAAGGGAGACATCTGACTCGAGGAATGATGCAAGTTGTTATATGCGAACTCTGCTTCCTGTAGCAATTCTACACAGAAAAGGTGGAGAGTTGTGAAGATAGCAGGGTAAGCAGTGCTTCAGGTCTTGGTTCACACCTTCTGTTTGTCTGTCAGTTTTGGGGTGAAAGCTCATAGACAGATAACTTTTTATTTGTAATGCAGAACACTAAGCTTTCCACAACAGAGAGGTGAATTGTGGACTACGGTCCAATGTAATGGTTAGAAGTAAGTCATGCAGCCTAACAACATGAATCATCAGCAGAGTTACAACTTCAGCAGCTGTGGGCCATTCCACTCAGGGAATAAAATGAGCCATTTGGAAAGGCGGTGAACAACGACTAAGATGGAAGTCTTACCTTGGTCAATTGGAAGCCCTGTAATAAAATCCAAGGATATGTCTTTCCAAACGTGTTTGGGGCTTGGGAGTGGTTGCAATAGACCACTTTTCTTTGAGCGATAAGACTTGGCCAGATTACATATATCACACTTTTTTACATAGCTGGCCACGTCTTGCCTTCATTTTGGTCACCAAAAATTTCTTTTAACCAATTCTAAAGTCCTTGCATGCCTGGGAGAGCCAGTCTTGGGATGATCATGACACCACTGCAGAACCTGGCAGTGAAGTATTTTTGTTAGAACATAGAGATTTTGTCCTTGGAAGGTGAGACCCCTTCAAACAGCGTGAGTCTTATCATGACCTTGCCAAAGTATCACCTTCTGTAAAGGCATATTGTCTCTTATGATGTCATGAAACATGTCAGATACAATTGCTCCTACAATTTGTTGTTGTGGTATCATGGGAGGTGGTTCTTTGGGACTGTCTTTGGCATCAGTGTCACAATGTGATAGAGATTTTGCATTATTATTTTCGCTGCCTGGGCAAAAGGTGATTATAAAGTCCAACTCAGCAGAGAAAAGAGTCCATCTTAGTTGTCTGGAGACAAGGCTTGCACACACCTGGGGAATTGTAATTTTCTGAGGTGGGTGAACACTGTGACCGGGAATCTAGCTTCTAGTAAATAATGCCTCCATTCTTTGAATGGTAAATGAATGGCTAGCAATTCCGTCTCAGCGATGGTGTAGTGTTGTTCAGGGGGAAGTAAGTTTTTTTCAATTGATATGCTACAGTGAGGAGCTGGTCGGTATCCATTTCTGGTTGCAACAAAATTGCCCCCAATGCAGCATCAGAGGCAACCGCCTCAACTAAACAGGGTTTAGAAGGATCTGGGTGATTCAATACTGGGGCTGTTGTGAAGCCTCATTTTAGCTTCTGGAAGTCTAGTTGTTGCTCTCTTTCCCATTCAAATGTAATACCTTTCCAAAGTAACCTGGTGGTGGAAAAATGGTTTATAAAACATCTATAAAAATTAGCAAAGCCTAGGAAGCATTGAATGTCTTTAATATTCTGTGGTTGAGGCCATTCACTGACAGTTTGGGTCTTTCGTTCAGCCAAAGAGAGCCCCCGTGGAGATGGAATGAAGCCTAGGAATTTGACTTTAGTAGTATGGAATTCACATTTGCATACACCCACTTTACACCCCCAGCTGGCATCAGTGCGGCCCTCGGTCACACCATAGACCAAACTTTGCGGCCCCCGGGAAAATGTTTGAGAGTACCCATGTTCTAAGGTGAACTATCTGACAATCGTGCTGGCGTACAGGAAGTGTGAAAAGAAAGGCTGTTTGATGTGAGTTTTACACAGTCTAACCCATAATAAAATTTAAATACCACTAAATGAACTGTACGAATATTTCAAAATATATCAGCAGTTAGGAGAGCACAAAATTAGGCACTTTTTTGTAAATCTGAGGTGTGATGGAAACAAAGATTTTAATATGATCAAAACAAATCGAGACACTTTACTTAGTAATTTGCCAATGATAAATATTTGCTGAAAACCAATTTCCACACATTATTGTTCGGGCGCTATATTGTTTTATCAGAAAAACGTAGGCCCTCATTACGCCATCGCCTCAGAAAGGTGTCCGACCGACTATATGTCGATACAATGTGACCCCCGTGCAGGTGGTCGGAAAACTGCTCTTTTCCTTTGTGGCTTGGGACCGCCATGTAAAGGCTAAGGGAAAAGGACATCCTAATCCCTACAGTGGTGCCTCCTCAGGCAACATCCCCATTGTAGGGATTTGGCTCCGACAAGCTCCTTGAGCATGTCGGAGGTGGTGGTCTTTCCCCCCGCCCAATTCGCTGCGACAGCTGGAATTGTAATCCGGCGGTAGGACCGATACACTGGATATCGGTGGGACCGCCACCGACAGCCTATCGGTGGCAGTCCACCGACATCAAAATAAGTGTCTTTGTGTTAGTGTGAACTTTCTGGCCATTTCAGTGGAAAATGTGTGTGTGTGAGGGGGAGGAGGGCGCTATTGATAGTACCCCGTGGCCCTCGGCTTACCCGTCACATCCAGCCTTGTTACTCTCGATACAGATGCCCTGGGCTGCCTGCCCCTTTAAGGCTTGGATGGAACATCCCAACGAGGAGGAGAATAACCCGGGTTCTTCCAGCCAATCACTGTTGTTCCTGGCCGTGAAGACCCCGGAAGAGATCGTGGAGGGCGGGTTCTCTGCTGAGGAAGCGCCGAAGCTGGAGCGGACATCGCGAGATCAAGGACCAGAGTCGAAGTTGAGCAGAAGTGTCAGCAGGGAGGAAGACCGCCAGCCTGTTCTTGAGGGCGGAAGGATGCCAGGAGACCAACGCCCCCACGAACCGCCCCGCCACGCTCCTGGAGGAGCGTGGCTAGCCAAGGTACGTGCCTGGGTCTGTGACCTGAGAGGGAGGTGGGGAGAGAGGCACAAGGAGGACGAGGAAGAGTAACTGATATATCGATCAGAGAGAGACGAGTTAAGGGACGTTCTCTCTTAATTGTTTTCTTTTTTGTGTGTATAGTTAAAATCGCTTGAGCCTATCGGTAATTAAGAACCCGGTGACGTAACCGGGTAGAGAGATTGCTAGAAGCTGTTTTTTTGGTATTTGTTTTTGCACATTTGGTGACTGGCCAAAGAGATACTTTTCTTTTTTTTTTTTTTTGTGTGAAATTCCCTCCCCCCTCACTTTGTCCACTTCCCCTAAAAGCTCTGTGTACCATTGTTGGGCACTTACCATTGGTTTTCTCTTTCCTCTTCCCCGAGGGGCATTGGCATTTGGTTCTCCTGGCGTGGCTGAACAAGGAAGATTCAAGAAGAAGAGGACTGACTGTACATTTCCTTTGTTATTTGGGACAATAAAAGGTTTACTGCTATAACCTGAACGAGAGTACTACGTGGCTCATTAAACGTGTCCACGCTAAAAGCTGACAGTGTGTCTGTAAATCCCAGTGTGTTTCCATGCCATACTTTAGTAATATATTTGCGACACTGTGCTCCCAACTGCACCACCCACTGCATAACACACCCTTACCATTCTTCTGTTGAATGAGCGTGGCTTATTTGCTACACTTGTTCTTTGGGTGACGATTGGATTTGTTACAACCCCAATGACTTCAGTGATGTAATATTGATGGCAGCACCCCCACTTTGAAAATTGTTGCAGCACCACTGCTACTAATAGCATTGGCACTGGAACCATTCGCTTGCTGGGGTAGTTCTAACTTGCATGTGGAGGGATTCAAATGGGTAAGAGAGATACAGCACAAGGTCTCACTATATTTAGTGGACACACTCTTATATGTGTCCAATCCTAGGTGGTCCCTCGCCAGACTGCTCAGGATGTTCTCAAGTTTCACAGAGCACTCGGGGTAAATGATTAACTGGCATAAATCCACTCTAAGTCACAGCCCTGGGAGGAGTAGCAGATACAAATACCCCAACCTGAGAATAGAGGTAACTAGATAAAGGGAAAAATTGTTAGAGTGAGGGAAGGTGGGAAGCACTGGTGTGCACTGCTGGTATCAATGGTAGGGTGAGCCACCTTTTTAAAATCATATTGCTGCCCTGCTTCCTGTGTATTATCTAAACCCAGCAATCCTCACCATAAAGCATCCTAGAGGCATGCTTCTCATGGCTTCAAAACAAAATGTATTTGCTGCTTTGGAATGGAGAAGCACTGTGTATAGTGTTGTTATTTCTATACAAATCAGTATACAGCTGAAGCATCTCCCTAACAAACATCAGATGCTCCTACTGTGCCGCACAAATGATTGTGATCAACAACGGGACATTTGCAGCCAGTAAGAAATCTGTGGCTAAACTAGTTCAGGCTGCCATGAGCAACAAAACATATCTACATTACATATACATTGGAGGGCTGCTAGAGCCTCTTCCTCACCCAAAAAGGCAGTAATCAAACCACGGAGAATCGCCACAGCAGCACTGGGTTGAAGGAGCAAGGAAAGCAAAATAATTCAATTATGGGTGGAAACCCAATGGGTGATGTCACATGACTAAGTTCATCCATGCACTGCCCAGGGGAGTAGCTTCGCCACTAATATTGGGGGGGGGGGAGATGGAGGGTGGAGGTGAGCTTCAGAATTTCCATCAATCACTCTTGATAGAATGTTAAAATACATTATAGACAAGCAGGGTGCATGAGAGGCGCTTTACGGGCAGTGGAAAGGGAGAAGAATACGGAGTAGGTGAGAGAAAACACACTGTTTTTTTTAATAAACCAACATTGAAGACTTTCAAAACAGAGAGGAAGAGAGTGTGTGTTCCTTTTTGACTGTTTGTATGTAAAAATCCTTGTGAAATCCACCAGACACCTAGCCATACCCAACTGAAACCGCCTACACCCAACTATTAATCAGAAAATACATTTATTAGGGGGGTGTAACACCCCAAACCGCCTCGCCGAAGCTACACCCCTGGCACTGCCAACTCACAAAAAAAGTGACTGGATGGATATTCCGGCATAAGCACCTTTAGAAATCAGGTACTGCATCTGAATTCCAGAACATGTCAATATCCCAAACTTAAAGACCCCTAATAAACAATACACCGGAGTCCCTGCAGAAGCACAGAGACAGGTGGGAGGTGGATCTAGGGGGTGCTCTATGACACAAACTAGGAAGAGGCCCAGTGCCATCTGAGCCCCATGGAGGTGGTGATATGTACCAGCGTCATGCTCATTCAACACAACATACTTCACAGGACATATGATGGCAGAAGCATACTGCACGAAATGGGAATGAACTAAAGACAGGAATGCCTTAAGAGTTAAATAGGAGATTGTACATTCCTTTACAATCTGGGCTGGTCCTGCTGAGTGATGCAAAGGTTCTGAATGAAGATGACAGAGGAACTTTCAGGGATACTGGGAGTGGAGATAACCTTCACCTCTTGGTCTTGGGTCGCTGTACTGGAGAGCAAGAGGGACGTGACCCTATGGAAACATACACACCCATGTGTGTACTGGATCTATTGCTAGCAAAATGTAACATTTTTGGACAATGGGGAACCCAGATCTACCAAGCCAAGATGGCTGTCAGGTATGAATCAGAGTATGGAGAAAGAGAAAGTGATACAGGAGGGAGGGAATGCCCCAGGAAGTTTAGAAACATTTAGGGCTCATGGGTATAACACTTGGGAGGAAAGCAGTAGTGGGTCCTCAGGAAGGCCTTAGCAACTGGTCCATGTAGGAAAGGGCCCTTTTTTGCATGGTTACCCCCACTTTTTGCCTGACATCTGACGCAACCTGACTTGATGTGCCCTGGGTCCCTGCCAATCAGGTTCCCAGGGACTGTGTTCTTTCCCAAGACTGTACCTTTGTACCAACAATTGGCCCATCTCTGGCCACAGGTAAGCCCCTTGTAAAAGGCACCATGGGTAACAAGGGCACTGTGACCAGGGAAGGACTCTAAGGGCTGCAGCACCTATTGTGCCACCCTTAGAGGCCCTGTACCTTAACACCCACACACTGCCATTGCAGGCTGTGTGTTTTGGTGCAGAGAAAAGTGAAGAGTCGACATGGCACACATCCCTGTGTGCCATGTCTACAACTCACTGCCTGAGGCCTAGGTAAGTCACCCCTCTAGCAGGGTGCACTAGTCCTAAAGTGAGGGTACAGTGGCATGAGCCTTGTACCCCTACAGTGTCTAAGTTCATTCTTAGACATTGTAAGTGTAGTAAAGCCATAAGGAGTATATGGTTTGGAAGTTGGCCATTACAAACTCTACAGCTCCATAACGGCTTTACTAATAAACTGGGAAGTTTGGTAGCAAACGTCTCGGCACATTAAACCCACACTGATGCCAGTTTGGGATTTAATGTAATGCCCTCAGAGGGCATCTTAGAGATGCCTCCTGAAAAAAGAACAACCCTGGTGTGCTTCCTCCTGAATGGCTGCCCGCCATCTGCCATCACCAGACAGGTTTCTGGACTCCTGGGTAGAGAGCCTCCACTCTCTGGGTCCAGAAACAAAACCCATCCTGGGGAGAGGTGCCATGCTTCCTCCCTCAGGATGGGCTGTGTCCACGAAGGGGAAGCTTCAAAGGCCTGCCACCTTTGGAAGCTGTCCCTGCCTTTTGCTGCTCCCAGCAACTGGCTCCGACCAGTTCTGCCCCCCACTTTGGCAGGAGAATCGGCTGAAAAACCAAACTAGGATGAGAGGTGTGCCCACCTTTGCCAACCCCACCCCTCAGGTGGGGAGGCGAGGTGAAGCACACATCTCAGTCCCCTCCATCTTGAAGATGAGGGGACTCAGTCAATTAGGAAGGCTCATGCCCCTTCCCACTGGAGGGTGGCATAATAGGGGGTGTACCCACCCAAGGAAGGGACCCATTAGTCCTGACCTGCACACCCCTTTAAACACCCCTAAATTCAGAATTTAGGGGCAACCCAGAACCTTGCCTCCTCAGATTCAAGGAAGAAAGAAGAAGGACCAAAGAGCTGTGCTGATCCAGGAAGAAGAGGAAACCAACTGCTTTGACCCCAGCCCTACCGGCCTGTCCCGTCTACAACCTGCCTACAGCAAGAACCCCGGCGAGTCCAGCAGCCAGCAACCCCCAGAGTTCGGAGGACCTGCATGCACTCAACTAGCCGACTCTGTCTCCCGTGAGCACCGGATTTGCTCAAGCCAAGACTCACCCACAGAATCCGGATTCCGGCAACTCTGCAATTCTGCACCACTCTACATCCGATGCCCATGGACCGAGTTTGAGTGGCGCAACACCACGATGAGGTCTCCCCAGCGATCCTGACCTGGTATCTGGTGATCACCAACCTCCCTCAAGCTTCACGACGATGCCTGCAGCCTCAACCTGAAGGGTCCCCCCGACCGCGACCAGAACTGGTAAAGAAACCCAACACCAAGACACACCCCTGCGCCCGACGGCCTTGGGTGGCCAACCGACGGTGTCTAGGCATCCCCCAAGAACCCAACTTACCTCTCCAACCAGTGGTCGCCTTCAGGAAGTCTCCCTGCCCGAACCTGCAGAAACTTTGCTGAACCGAAGGTCTCCATTGAGAATCACAAGGCACGACGTCTTCTTGCACCCTGCACCCGGCCGCCCCAGTGCTGCTGGTGGTGCAGCTCCTGAGCTGATTGATGGCCCCTGCAGTGCTGACCTTAACCCGTTTTGCTCCTACACCGAGTGGCCTGCTCATAAGCAGTCCCTAACCGAAGGCCCTCTTTGCACCATTGGCTAACATTGGGCCCCGGCACTCTGCACCCAGCCACCTCAGTGCCGCTGGTGGTGCAACTTGAGTGTCTACCTAGACCTTGGGGAAACTTAGTCCTAACCCCCAAAACTCCCACTCGTGAGACGTTTACTTACCTGTGAATCCGATAACCATTTTTCTCCCATAGGAACCCATGTTATGAGATTTTTGGCCTAAAATGTTCTAAGTGTTGAACTGTTATTTGTATGGAGGAAAAAGTCACTATAACTTAACCCAAGAAAACTCTTACTTACCTTGTATTGTGAGATGCCTTGGTGTGGTATCTAGGCATACCACCACCAGTAGTCAATGTAATCTGAAAGTAATCAAAAAGTATTCTAAAAATAATTACTGTGCCATTTAATCTGCTTTTTGACAACATGCCAACCTGTAACAATTGCAAATCCATTCCCAATTGTATTTCTGTGTAAAGGTTTACAATTGAAAGTACATTTTACTTACCTGTACCAAGTCCTACTTGGTTCTAGAAATAAAACCTAAGTATACCTTTTTTATACTTACTCAATTGGTCTTGATTCCAGTCCTTGAGTGTGTGCAATCAGTCCTTGAGTGAGTGAATGCAATAAATGCTTAACACACCCTCTGGATAAGCCTAACTGCTCGCCCACCCTACCACAAAGAGAGCTGTTAGTACTTACCTAATTTAGGCTCTGCTATACCTCTGGGGACTCCCTGGACTCTGTGAACACTATACCTTACTTTGGGTTAGTATATACAGAGCCAGCTTCCTACAGCCCCCAGGAGAGTTTATAGCCTGGGCACCCTAAGATTAAAGACCCTACTGGAAGTGTTAAGTAACACCCTGGTTGTGAAACTGCTAACTAAATTCTGACGTCTACAGAAAAAAAGAATTTTGTCAAGGTGATCAATCACTGTTACGCTCCAAAGGCTCTCCTCTGTGGCTAAACCTGTCATGAGCCCCTGTCTTTAGCTATATACAACACACAGGCCAGCTCTCTTGGGGTGGAGCCTCATGATCTGAGTTAAAAACTGTTGCATTGGAGCTTTCTGTGACTTAAACTTACTCTATATTGCTGCTGATTGGGAAATCGAATTTCTTCAATTTAATTTTCTAAATAACACCCTCATCTGTTCCCCAGTGCGCTAGCGTGTGTGCTCTGCAGAGCTTGCACTTCAACCAGTTTCATCTTTCAATCAGTGATTGGAGTCTGTGATATTGTGGGCCCTAAGCATGCAAGGCAGTTAAAGGACGGCACAGACACAGGAATGCTTGGTATAACTAGAGTGCTGGGCATGTGCGTCCAGCTCCCTTTTATTAACAGTGTCACCAGACTTGTGACCCCTGTGTTGGATGAATGTGGGCAAATGGCAGCAACAACTCTAGGGAGGGGGCATGCTCTAGGGATACTACATTCCTTCCAAAAACTCAAAGGTCAAAGAGACCAACAGTGGAAATTAAACAAAATACAAACAGGACACCACTGAAAGTCTATCAGTCTCAAGAGTCCAGCTGCAGGACAGCAGTGAACACCTGGATGAACGATGCCAGCTGCAAAGGACATCGCCCCTCAAGTTCTTAATTTAACCTGATATGAGTCAAGACACTAATACTGATGTGGAGAAGTCCAGGCCCTTCTACAAGCTTCTCTGCAGGATCATGTCAAGAGTGTACAGAGCTGGTCCACATTGCTGATGTTTGGGATAGGTCATGGTTAGTGTCCAAAATTCAAACAGTGCATGAAGAGCTTTGCTGGAGTCAAGTAGGGTCCATGGTAAAGCTTACTTTTGCTGTGTTACCCGACCCCTGACTACAGTCTTGGAGGGATTTGGAACCTTGTCAACAAGCTTCTGAAATCTTCCCCTGGGCTACCTCCAACTTTTATATTTTCCAGCAGAGAGGCACTAAATCCATCTCTCACGTATGGAGGCTCCTTGGACATGTCTACAATAGGACAGCATGTGGGCAGTGTTGGGGTGGAGTATGTGCCACATTGCAGGCTGCTGGAAGACCACTGATAAGCCACTACCTAGTTGCTCATGGAACACTTTCGAGTAGATGGGTCATGTTCAAGGCATGCAAAAGACTGGACCAATATACCGATGGGGTGAGCAGATAGTTGCTGGTTGGCTGCTGCTTCAGTGTCATGGGTGCTTCTTGGTCGTTGGTGTGATGTTGGGTTGGCTATAGTCATGTTGAGATGCTCTTCTAGTGGTAGCGGTGATGCACTTGTAGAGGAACCGGCTGGATGGTGCTACAAGTTGGGTTAAACTTTAGAAAGGTTGTCGACGGCTTGCCCACGAGTTCATCGAAGTTCTTCTATAGCGAGTTGAGGGTTGGGGATAGTAACCAGAGGGACTTTGTGTCCATATCCACCAAGGACCTGCTGGTGCTAAACGTCTTCTGCCTGTAAAAGGCGTTGGTGTTTCTTAGTGTGGATGCCATGGGCTGCTAGTTAGCCAGTGACTGTGTCTTAACAGTTGCTCTGGGAATCTAGCTATAGAGACTCTGTTCATGTATGTGGCTTACTCTGGGTTTTCCTGCTAGGCTTTTGCTAAGTCATTTTCGCTGCACGTTGATGGTCTGCCTGGCAATGATTAGTTGGTGAACTCAGAGTGTTAGAGTAGGTTACGATAATAATCTTCTGGTATGATCCAGCCTGATCAGAGGGCATACCAAGTTCTTTTTCTTCTCGTGATTGGTGATTGCATGACATCTCCAGCCAGAAAAAGCAGAGGCAGCGTGGCGTGCTGTCGGAGTCAGTGTTATAATCACGTACCGCAGTCTGGTTCCTAGGCGGGGTGATACACGCACACAGAAGAACAGGCCCCAACCACGTTGGTATCACCGTTTGACTGGAGTGAGAATGCTGAGAGAAAGCGTGTCTGGGGGAGAAGTAGCTCAGGGCTCAATGTCTCAGAAGACATCTGAGCCGTCAGGGGGAAAACAGATTGGGATGACGCTTTTGGCAGCCATGATGACAACAAAAGGAACAAAAGCCACACCCCGGGATTGTTCATTATTTGATAATCCATTTGGTGTGGAGGGCAAACACCGTCTCAACCAGCAACAGTGCAGAGAGTGCTAGGGGCAGCTTTTAACGTTAAGGGACCTTCTGTGGTCTGCTCCTGTGGGCTGAGCGGTGAGTTAGCGCAGACCTTCCTCCTACCTCACTAGTGAGTGTCTCCGGCAGTAGCGCTGGAAGGCAGGGACCATTACCCATTGCTTCATCTACTGATAGAATGTTGATCCTTGCAGTTCTGGAGTTTAGATTTCAGCACAAGGTGCATCAGACTCGGTCATCCCAGCCCCTCACTTTGCCTCTTCTAACCAACAGGGGTGGAGAGCAGGCAGCTAGTACCCGGGGACAGGTACAGGCCTCGTGTTGTGAGGTTAAGAGACAATAGCTGGTCCTTCCATTTGTCAGCGGCAGCACAGGAGGGAAGGCAATCCATTCTATTGAGATAGGATCCAGACAGGAGTTGAACTACAGTTCAGATGATTGTGATGGGCCAGTTTGACTCATGGCCTTGTAGACCTGGTGTGTCCCTTTTTAGTACCGATCTAGCAGAGGACCATTCCTCTTTCACCAACATGAGGACTGAAACCAGTCACACCCTGAGAAGAATATCACGGAATAGGGTTGGCAGTGCAGCCTTAGCTGGAATCTGGCCCGTCATAGCCAATGTTCCCTCTAATTTTTTTCCTTTATGTGCGGCAATAAAGGTGCTTCGTGCACTACAGGCAAGGCTGCGTGCACTGAAGACAAGCAACAACCCAATATGCAAGTATGTGCCGCGCGCAAGCTACCAAAATCAGTGGCTCAGCAAGGGTACCATCGGCCCTAATCTAAGCCAAAAAAAACTGACCTCCCCTCACCTTTGGGCTGGTATCAAAAGACATCCATTAAAGGGGTGCAGTGGGCTCCTTGCACCTCTGAACCCTAGTGACACTGAATCTTATTCCCTAATCATTCTATGTATCATTCCTCTCTCTTTGCTATCGTCATGAGTCACTTATCTCCTCCTCACACCTTTTCTTATCCCTATCCACTTCCACTCTATCTCTCTTGCTTGTCTTTATCTTGTTCCTCCCTTTTTTAAAGTTTTTGTCTTGTCTCCTTGTGCCTCTTTATCTTCCCCACTTTCCTTTCTCACTTTCTGCTCTCCTCTACTTCTCCCTCATCCTGCCAGAAGCAGAGATGCTTCCCACTGGACCACCAGGGATCGTGGCTTCGAACACAGGACCTAGAAGCGTCAGGGGGCAACAGCTACCAGGTGGAGCTGTGTGGCGAGGGAAGCAATCCACTGACTAGGTCAGTAAGATCAGAGGCACACAGCACAAACAGATCTTGGAGCTGTGCTCTTCCAGCCCTAGCTGCGGCTGCCGCCAGAAGTGCAGGGCCCGGCCTGGATCAACACCAAGTACAGTGATAATTTTACATTAAGATAAAATCAGTTTTTCGATTTTAAATTAAAAAAATTATATATTTTGTTTAAAAAAATCATATATTCAAAGAATTCACATATCAATTAAGTGGACACTTTAAACCCTTTGCAAACTGTTTAAGTACATTTTGTTAAATAAAAAAATAAAAATGCCAACTGACTTAATGGGAATGAGACAAGTACAAATCTTTAAAAAGCAGCACTATCAAACTTTGAGTTCATGGTATGTATCCACGACGAGCAACACACTGCTTCCATAGCGCCTGTGGTGGCGCACGTTGGACAATCTTTTTTAGGGGCCCCCCAATGACCTCCTTCTCCACGGATTTCCTCACTACCACCCTCCAACAGTACACTTCATCTCTCCAATGCCCCCCTCTCACACACCATAAATTTGTGTACAGCTTTACTCATACCAGTGTTGTGTGTCAGAGCACTTTACGTCACACATGTACATTATACAGAGACAATGAATCATGTGTGTAAATCAGTCTATAGAAAATGTTACAAAAGACAATGAGGATTAAAGGATATAGGAATCGCATGTCATCGATACTAGTTGGCAGCATATTTGAGTGTTTGGTCTGGAGAAGCACAAACTCAGGATTTAAAACTTACCCCAGTGGTTGGGAATAGCATTACTAATAAGACTCTGTGGGGCATATTTACAAGCCCCAATCTCGATAGGAATATCACTTTTAACGACGTTCCTGTGGCGTTAGGGGCTTCCCCTTATTTACAAAGCAGCGTTAAGCCACTTAAGTAGGCTTAACGTCGCCTTGTAAATAAGGCCCCCTTTCACACTATACTTAGCGTGAAAGGGATGGGCAATGGGTGTTGTGGCTGGCATTTTGCCGCAACACCCATTGATTTTGACGTTGCCCCCTATTTACAAGGGTGGCGTAAATAGGAGGCAGCGCCAAAATTAAGACCAGGGAAAACCTGGCCTTAACATGGCGAAATGAGGAGAAATGCTTTATTTCCCCTCATATTTGCTGTTTCTTTGTGTGCCCAATTGTGCAGCACAAATAGAAACAGTAAAATGCCATGAATGATTGTTTATGTGAAGGAAGGTGTCCCTTCCTGCACATAAACAATCATTTAAAAAATGACGATTTGCAACTTCTATGTGTGCTGCACAATGCAGCACACAGAAGTTACAAATCACCATTTGTGATTGTTTATGTGCAGGAAGGGACACCTTGCTGCACATAAACAATCATCAACAAAAAACAAGATTGGGGAGTGAAGAGGTAGTGTCCTGCGTGGACACTGGAGGTGGATAGGTCCTCCTCTAAGAATCTGTAATCAAACAAAGGGATCCACCTTTAAGGAGGATTCTCTTGATAGAGTGTCTTACTATCTTGGGTTGGATGCACACAGTGTTTGCTTAAATACCCCTCACACACCAAAAGGGCCCTTGGTGTCATGCTTCATCATTGGGGTCTTCCCGCCCCGCTGCGGGACGGGGCGTGCTACGACCTGCGACTACGCGGGAGCACTGATCTTACAGTACTATGTGTTGTGTGGGGGTAGTGAGAGGAAGGGTCTAGAGTGAATGCAAGTAGTGAATTTAAAAAGGACCTGGCCTCATGGACTTAAGAAACTTTAATAGGTCATCGAGGCTGGACCTGATAAAAAAATGGTGGTTCGGAGTTATTCTACGTGTAATGTGTGGATACTCCTAATAATTCAACATGTTTCGAAGCATCACTGCCTCGCTCTAAGTAACTTTGTAAAAGGATTAGACCTGCACACCTAGTGAAACTTGTATTAACTGAATTTATGACGAAAAATAGAGGAAAGTTTAGGAAAGTTTAAAACTATGTTGCGTGCCACTGCGTAATGGGATGTAGCCCTAACCCCAGTGTACAAATTGCCTCTGTGACGACACGGAATGATCCGTGCCTGAGCAGTGCACAGCTGATGTCCCTAAGGTTTCAACATGTATAAATTCTCTTTATGCAATTTATATGATGACAATTAAATTTCTTACACAAAATTAATTCCTCAATGTATATTTGTTATTACATCCTTGTGTATAACATCATTGTTTAAACAAAAGCATTAACATAACTCGTAACTGAACATCAATACAATCTTTGTATTCAATGTATTTTTTAACAAATGAAAATTGAAAAGACGACCCAATGCATTTCGGGTTTTGAAAAACCCTTCCTCAGGGGTACATGTGTGAGAATAACAATATATCGAACATTAGTCGAGTAACTGATAGCTGCCGCCGTTCGGAACTACAATAAATGAAGATTAAAAGCAGAATCAGATTCATACATTCATCATAAGCAATTACAGGAGAACAGTTAGGATCTGCACACTCCATAACTAAAACCCAATTAGTAGCATACCTAAAGCATATAAGAATCAAAGGAAATACAAGGTTATTCAGAAAGTGAGAGAAACACTGAAAGTGTAAATGATAGATGAAATGCCGCTACATGCCACTGTCACCATGGTGTTGTGACTAATACATGCTGTGAAATGACCCAAACGAATAACGGTGGACCCGTATATTTACCAGCAGCCACCGTGATGTATCTAATGACCACATGTATCCATACATGTCTAAAAACTAAAAAGCTATTGTGTCATGCAGAGATGTAAATACTAAAAGATATATGAACAATAAGTAACCATGCGCTTACCACGGTTGTTTAGACGTATGAGCTTAGAACTCTATGCAAATACAAACAAACTCAGAGTTACACTAAAGTAATCTCAACAGATAGATCCACCCAGTGTGCTTCATATACAATAACATCTTACAGAGAGCAGAGAATACGCGTTCCGTATCTACAAAAGTAACGAGACAGTTTCAGAATAACCCTGTTAACCGATACATTTCCGAAGGAAGTGTTACAAACGCCCAAGACTCACCAGTGAAAAGCTACGTGTTTTCGAAAAGTGAAAGGAAACCTCGTGACCGCTGACGAGAATACGGGCGCCATGACGTGTGCCGTTTAAAAAGGAAGGCTATTCAAAGATGACTTTATTGACTACTTTCAGTGCGAACACGGGTACTCAAGATACAAAACCCGTCATTGTTAGCGAATGGGAAACCCAAAGTATCACTACCCGTTTGCGTATAAAGTAACCATACTCAATAAGATGCCCTGTACCACCTTAACCATAAAAATTACGAATCACGATATATACACCAACATAAACGGAACCAAGAAACCACGTGGAACAGAAATTCTCCCCCATGACAAGATAATATTGAAATAGCGAATTGTCAAGTGAAGCGCAGTGCAGAAAGATTAAGAAAGAAGAGATAAGGAGGAAAATGCAAGATATGAGTGAACATGTGAATTACATATAAAGTTCATATTCATGTACTGATCCTGTACAAAATTCCAAGTTGCTACTTATGTTTACATAAATACAAGCGATAATAATACATATTCAAGTGCTGATCCTGTACAATATTCCAAATTGCTAATTATGTTTACAAGAAACACAGTAATTCATAATGGTCATTAAGCCCTCCGGGAATAATGGTGCCTAAATATTTAATCCAAGAAGTTTCCCTACGTGCTAATGAAACATTGTGATCTAGTCCTGGGACCACGTCAACTTTTTCTAATATGGTAAACCTAATCTGAGGGATGGTATGCGGTGTGTTAACCCAATGAGCAGCTAGACAGGAATTGCAATTTTTATTGCGAATCATACTTTTGTGTTCTATTATCCGGGTTTTGATTTTGCGTGATGTTCTGCCTACATATATAAGTCCACACGGACATTGGATTGCGTAAATTACACCCTCTGTGTTGCAATCTGATGTGTGTCTTAACAGAATCTTTTGACCTGTGTGAGGATGCGGAAAGGTATTCCCTTGTATGATGTTTCCACACTGACCACAGTTCCAACATCTTCTCATGCCTTTATGGTTCTCTATTGAAAAAATATGTTTGGGTTTTAGCAATTCCCTCAAATTTTTAGAGCGTGTGTAAGCGAACATAGGTTTCTCCATGAACACTGATGTGAAATCAATCTCTTGTTCAATAATTTCCCAACGTTTAGAAATAATTTTTTTTATTTTTGTTGATTGCTCTGAGTGTTTTATGACAAATACTTCTCGTGTCTTGTGGGTTTTAACAGATTTCCGTAGTAAGTCTTCACGTCTCTTCTGTGCTACCACTTCTTGAGCTGAGCTAAGAACTTTCAGAGGATATCCCCTTTCTTTGTATCTGTTTAGTTGTTCCTGGATGAGCAATTCAGTTTGCTCCTTTTGAGATGTGATTCTTTTAATCCTAATGAATTGTGACACAGGCAAGTGCTTTTTCAGAGACATTGGATGAGCACTTGTGAAGTGTAAGGCATTGTTTACATCGGTAGATTTTTTGTATACAGATGTCTGTAGACCCAAGGATGTCTTCCGTATTTCTATGTCCAAGAAGTGGATTGTCTCAGAATGCATGCTGAACGTAAATTGAATGCGTGAATTACATTGGTTCAGTTCATTGATGCATCCTTCCAACTCGTCACCGGTTCCTTTCCATATTACTAAAATATCATCTATATAGCGCATGTATGTGATTAGGTTTTTTTGCCACCTCACGTTATGTAGTATATGCTTCTCTTCTAAATGTGCCATGTACGTATTCGCATACGAAGGGGCTCCTGGAAAACCCATGGAGGTTCCTGTACGTTGTAGAAAAAAAAATTCTTTCCAAGAAAAATAACTGTGGTAAAGCGAAAAGTGGAGCAATTCCAACAGAAATACCCCGTTGTCATCATATGTAGAGTCCTGTAATAGTCTCCATTCTACTGCCTCTAAACCCTCATCATGGGGAATAGAAGTGTATAAAGACACTACATCTATGGTACAAAGCAAGATCTCTTCTTTGAAATGATGATTTAAGGCTTCTAGTTTTTTCAGACAGTCAGTGGTATTTTTGACATATGTGCCCCAAGATTGTACCAACGGTTGTAAATGGTGATCCAGGTATTGTCCAATTGGTTCATGAATGGATCCACATCCAGCCACTATTGGTCGAAAAGGAGGATTTGCCACGTTTTTGTGAATCTTGGGGAGCATATATATATGCAGTACTTTTGGTGTATTGTTTTGTAAGAACTTTCTAGTGGTTGAATTAATCCAACCCATGTCTTCAGCTTTAGACAAAATAGAGCCAAGTAACTTCATCAATTCCTTCGTTGGATCTGAGTCCAACAGGATGTAAGTTTCAGTGTCGTTGACATGTGAGTTAACGCTTTGTTCATAAAAATCCGTGTCCATGGCGACAAGCGCTCCCCCCTTGTCTGCTGGTTGAAATGTTACCTCCTTGTCCTGTCGTAAAAAATTAAGAATGCTTAATTCTTTCCTAGTCAAATTATTGTGCTTGGGTGTGCTGTATTTTATAGATTCCAAATCTTTTTTGACCAACAGTTCAAAATTATCCAAACTCTTATGCGAAAACGGAGCCATGAAATTACTTTTGGGACGAAATTTCTCAGGTGGTTTACTATGATGCTGTTCCTGCATAGTGGAAAAGAAAAACCATCTTAATCTGAGTTTACGCATGAACTTGAACAGAGACACTTCTGTTTCTAATGCATTGGATGAATACGTCGGAACATATGACATGCCTTTATTTAAGACTCCAATTTCTTCTGTGTTAAAGTGTTTTTTGGATATGTTCATCACTAAGTTCCCCTTTCTTCAAATTTCTTTGAGGTCTGCCCGATTCCGTTGTTTTTTTTAACTTGTCCCCTGCGGGTTCGTTTTCTCTGTTGGGGATGATTTTGTCCGGAGGATGATTTGATGACTGGCCCTGTGCCAAAAAAGGAATCTTATCACTGGATGTTGAAGCTGTGCTCTCTGCAGGTCTATTACTCTGTTCAATAGTGGATGGTACTGGTGGTCTATGCAAGGACAGTTCCTGGTCGGTCACTACGCTTTCTTCTGAAGATGCATTGTCTGTTTTCTTAAAAAATCTCTTCTGGGCGTACGTCTCCGCCCACGAGTATACCTCGTCTAGTTTGTAATCTATGGTATCCCTCCTGAATTTGCGTATCTTATGGTCATGTACCTCTTTTGCATATGCATCCAGCCTTCCATTAATGTCAGTGAGTACCTTTGTCCAGTCCTCCTGCTCCATCTGTTCTATAATTTCATCTTTGAGTTTTACAATGTCATGCGCTAGTTCGTTGAGTACGGAGGAGAGTTCTTCAATGATTAAGAGGATCAGATCAAGTGAACACTTATTTAATATCGCATACCATCGTGCCATGAACGTTTTATTAAACTTAAATAACATTGGTTTTAAAGCGATTCTTAACCCCCTTGGTATGCGTTTCACCTTGTGGTATTCAATCAGTGTGGTGGCATGAAGTCGCTTGTTAACTTCTTTGCGCATGATATATTCTAGTTGACGTAGTAATTGAGTAGTAGTTCCGGCGGTGGTGCTAAAAGTATGCGCTTCTTCTATCAAAGAATAAATGGACTCAGCATCCTCTGCTGAGTATACCTTGGTTTCGGCTTGATTAGTGGTTAGGTCAGGTATATCTTTAAAAGACATATTTAGAGGGGGGTGCTGGTCTATAATGTGGGCTTGAGTTAAGATAACTTTGTAAAAGGATTAGACCTGCACACCTAGTGAAACTTGTATTAACTGAATTTATGACTGAAAAATAGAGGAAAGTTTAGGAAAGTTTAAAACTATGTTGCGTGCCACTGCGTAATGGGATGTAGCCCTAACCCCAGTGTACAAATTGCCTCTGTGACGACACGGAATGATCCGTGCCTGAGCAGTGCACAGCTGATGTCCCTAAGGTTTCAACATGTATAAATTCTCATTATGCAATTTATATGATGACAATTAAATTTCTTACACAAAATTAATTCCTCAATGTATATTTGTTATTACATCCTTGTGTATAACATCATTGTTTAAACAAAAGCATTAACATAACTCGTAACTGAACATCAATACAATCTTTGTATTCAATGTATTTTTTAACAAATGAAAATTGAAAAGACGACCCAATGCATTTCGGGTTTTGAAAAACCCTTCCTCAGGGGTACATGTGTGAGAATAACAATATATCGAACATTAGTCGAGTAACTGATAGCTGCCGCCGTTCGGAACTACAATAAATGAAGATTAAAAGCAGAATCAGATTCATATATTCATCATAAGCAATTACAGGAGAACAGTTAGGATCTGCACACTCCATAACTAAAACCCAATTAGTAGCATACCTAAAGCATATAAGAATCAAAGGGAATACAAGGTTATTCAGAAAGTGAGAGAAACACTGAAAGTGTAAATGATAGATGAAATGCCGCTACATGCCACTGTCACCATGGTGTTGTGACTAATACATGCTGTGAAATGACCCAAACGATTAACGGTGGACCCGTATATTTACCAGCAGCCACCGTGATGTATCTAATGACCACATGTATCCATACATGTCTAAAAACTAAAAAGCTATTGTGTCATGCAGAGATGTAAATACTAAAAGATATATGAACAATAAGTAACCATGCGCTTACCACGGTTGTTTAGACGTATGAGCTTAGAACTCTATGCAAATACAAACAAACTCAGAGTTACACTAAAGTAATCTCAACAGATAGATCCACCCAGTGTGCTTCATATACAATAACATCTTACCGAGAGCAGAGAATACGCGTTCCGTATCTACAAAAGTAACGAGACAGTTTCAGAATAACCCTGTTAACCAATACATTTCCGAAGGAAGTGTTACAAACGCCCAAGACTCACCAGTGAAAAGCTACGTGTTTTCGAAAAGTGAAAGGAAACCTCGTGACCGCTGACGAGAATACGTGCGCCATGACGTGTGCCGTTTAAAAAGGAAGGCTATTCAAAGATGACTTTATTGACTACTTTCAGTGCGAACACGGGTACTCAAGATACAAAACCCGTCATTGTAAGCGAATGGGAAACCCAAAGTATCACTACCCGTTTGCGTATAAAGTAACCATACTCAATAAGATGCCTTGTACCAGTACCAGTGATAAGATTCCTTTTTTGGCACAGGGCCAGTCATCAAATCATCCTCCGGACAAAATCATCCCCAACAGAGAAAACGAACCCGCAGGGGACAAGTTAAAAAAAACAACGGAATCGGGCAGACCTCAAAGAAATTTGAAGAAAGGGGGAACTTAGTGATGAACATATCCAAAAAACACTTTAACACAGAAGAAATTGGAGTCTTAAATAAAGGCATGTCATATGTTCCGACGTATTCATCCAATGCATTAGAAACAGAAGTGTCTCTGTTCAAGTTCATGCGTAAACTCAGATTAAGATGGTTTTTCTTTTCCACTATGCAGGAACAGCATCATAGTAAACCACCTGAGAAATTTCGTCCCAAAAGTAATTTCATGGCTCCGTTTTCGCATAAGAGTTTGGATAATTTTGAACTGTTGGTCAAAAAAGATTTGGAATCTATAAAATACAGCACACCCAAGCACAATAATTTGACTAGGAAAGAATTAAGCATTCTTAATTTTTTACGACAGGACAAGGAGGTAACATTTCAACCAGCAGACAAGGGGGGAGCGCTTGTCGCCATGGACACGGATTTTTATGAACAAAGCGTTAACTCACATGTCAACGACACTGAAACTTACATCCTGTTGGACTCAGATCCAACGAAGGAATTGATGAAGTTACTTGGCTCTATTTTGTCTAAAGCTGAAGACATGGGTTGGATTAATTCAACCACTAGAAAGTTCTTACAAAACAATACACCAAAAGTACCGCATATATATATGCTCCCCAAGATTCACAAAAACGTGGCAAATCCTCCTTTTCGACCAATAGTGGCTGGATGTGGATCCATTCATGAACCAATTGGACAATACCTGGATCACCATTTACAACCGTTGTTACAATCTTGGGGCACATATGTCAAAGATACCACTGACTGTCTGAAAAAACTAGAAGCCTTAAATCATCATTTCAAAGAAGAGATCTTGCTTTGTACCATAGATGTAGTGTCTTTATACACTTCTATTCCCCATGATGAGGGTTTAGAGGCAGTAGAATGGAGACTATTACAGGACTCTACATATGATGACAACGGGGTATTTCTGTTGGAATTGCTCCACTTTTCGCTTTACCACAGTTATTTTTCTTGGAAAGAAATTTTTTTCTACAACGTACAGGAACCTCCATGGGTTTTCCAGGAGCCCCTTCATATGCGAATACGTACATGGCACATTTCGAAGAGAAGCATATACTACACAACGTGAGGTGGCAAAAAAACCTAATCACATACATGCGCTATATAGATGATATTTTAGTAATATGGAAAGGAACCGGTGACGAGTTGGAAGGATGCATCAATGAACTGAACCAATGTAATTCACGCATTCAATTTACGTTCAACGTGCATTCTGAGACAATCCACTTCTTGGACATAGAAATACGGAAGACATCCTTGGGTCTACAGACATCTGTATACAAAAAACCTACCGATGTAAACAATGCCTTACACTTCACAAGTGCTCATCCAATGTCTCTGAAAAAGCACTTGCCTGTGTCACAATTCATTAGGATTAAAAGAATCACATCTCAAAAGGAGCAAATTGAATTGCTCATCCAGGAACAACTAAACAGATACAAAGAAAGGGGATATCCTCTGAAAGTTCTTAGCTCAGCTCAAGAAGTGGTAGCACAGAAGAGACGTGAAGACTTACTACGGAAATCTGTTAAAACCCACAAGACACGAGAAGTATTTGTCATAAAACACTCAGAGCAATCAACAAAAATAAAAAAAAATATTTCTAAACGTTGGGAAATTATTGAACAAGAGATTGATTTCATATCAGTGTTCATGGAGAAACCTATGTTCGCTTACACACGCTCTAAAAATTTGAGGGAATTGCTAAAACCCAAACATATTTTTTCAGTAGAGAACCATAAAGGCATGAGAAGATGTTGGAACTGTGGTCAGTGTGGAAACATCATACAAGGGAATACCTTTCCGCATCCTCACACAGGTCAAAAGATTCTGTTAAGACACACATCAGATTGCAACACAGAGGGTGTAATTTACGCAATCCAATGTCCGTGTGGACTTATATATGTAGGCAGAACATCACGCAAAATCAAAACCCGGATAATAGAACACAAAAGTATGATTCGCAATAAAAATTGCAATTCCTGTCTAGCTGCTCATTGGGTTAACACACCGCATACCATACCTCAGATTAGGTTTACCATATTAGAAAAAGTTGACTAGATCACAATGTTTCATTAGCACGTAGGGAAACTTCTTGGATTAAATATTTAGGCACCATTATTCCCGGAGGGCTTAATGACCATTATGAATTACTGTGTTTCTTGTAAACATAATTAGCAATTTGGAATATTGTACAGGATCAGCACTTGAATATGTATTATTATCGCTTGTATTTATGTAAACATAAGTAGCAACTTGGAATTTTGTACAGGATCAGTACATGAATATGAACTTTATATGTAATTCATATGTTCACTCATATCTTGCATTTTCCTCCTTATCTTTTCTTTCTTAATCTTTCTGCACTGCGCTTCACTTGACAATTCGGTATTTCAATATTATCTTGTCATGGGGGAGAATTTCTGTTCCACGTGGTTTCTTGGTACCGTTTATGTTGGTGTATATATCGTGATTCGTAATTTTTATGGTTAAGGTGGTACAGGGCATCTTATTGAGTATGGTTACTTTATACGCAAACGGGTAGTGATACTTTGGGTTTCCCATCCGCTTACAATGACGGGTTTTGTATCTTGAGTACCCGTGTTCGCACTGAAAGTAGTCAATAAAGTCATCTTTGAATAGCCTTCCTTTTTAAACGGCACACGTCATGCCGCACGTATTCTCATCAGCGGTCACGAGGTTTCCTTTCACTTTTCGAAAACACGTAGCTTTTCACTGGTGAGTCTTGGGCGTTTGTAACACTTCCTTCGGAAATGTATCGGTTAACAGGGTTATTCTGAAACTGTCTCGTTACTTTTGTAGATACGGAACACGTATTCTCTGCTCTCGGTAAGATGTTATTGTATATGAAGCACACTGGGTGGATCTATCTGTTGAGATTACTTTAGTGTAACTCTGAGTTTGTTTGTATTTGCATAGAGTTCTAAGCTCATACGTCTAAACAACCGTGGTAAGCGCATGGTTACTTATTGTTCATATATCTTTTAGTATTTACATCTCTGCACGACACAATAGCTTTTAGTTTTTAGACATGTATGGATACATGTGGTCATTAGATACATCACGGTGGCTGCTGGTAAATATACGGGTCCACCGTTATTCGTTTGGGTCATTTCACAGCATGTTTTAGTCACAACACCATGGTGACAGTGGCATGTAGCGGCATTTCATCTATCATTTACACTTTCGGTGTTTCTCTCACTTTCTGAATAACCTTGTATTTCCTTTGATTCTTATATGCTTTAGGTATGCTACTAATTGGGTTTTAGTTATAGAGTGTGCAGATCCTAACTGTTCTCCTGTAATTGCTTATGATGAATATATGAATCTGATTCTGCTTTTAATCTTCATTTATTGTAGTTCCGAACGACGGCGGCTATCAGTTACTCGACTAATGTTCGATATATTGTTATTCTCACACATGTACCCCTGAGGAAGGGTTTTTCAAAACCCGAAATGCATTGGGTCGTCTTTTCAATTTTCATTTGTTAAAAAATACATTGAATACAAAGATTGTATTGATGTTCAGTTACGAGTTATGTTAATGCTTTTGTTTAAACAATGATGTTATACACAAGGATGTAATAACAAATATACATTGAGGAATTAATTTTGTGTAAGAAATGTAATTGTCATCATATAAATTGCATAAAGAGAATTTATACATGTTGAAACCTTAGGGACATCAGCTGTGCACTGCTCAGGCACGGATCATTCCGTGTCGTCACAGAGGCAATTTGTACACTGGGGTTACTTTATACGCAAACGGGTAGTGATACTTTGGGTTTCCCATTCGCTTACAATGACGGGTTTTGTATCTTGAGTACCCGTGTTCGCACTGAAAGTAGTCAATAAAGTCATCTTTGAATAGCCTTCCTTTTTAAACGGCACACGTCATGGCGCACGTATTCTCGTCAGCGGTCACGAGGTTTCCTTTCACTTTTCGAAAACACGTAGCTTTTCACTGGTGAGTCTTGGGCGTTTGTAACACTTCCTTCGGAAATGTATCGGTTAACAGGGTTATTCTGAAACTGTCTCGTTACTTTTGTAGATACGGAACGCGTATTCTCTGCTCTCGGTAAGATGTTATTGTATATGAAGCACACTGGGTGGATCTATCTGTTGAGATTACTTTAGTGTAACTCTGAGTTTGTTTGTATTTGCATAGAGTTCTAAGCTCATACGTCTAAACAACCGTGGTAAGCGCATGGTTACTTATTGTTCATATATCTTTTAGTATTTACATCTCTGCATGACACAATAGCTTTTTAGTTTTTAGACATGTATGGATACATGTGGTCATTAGATACATCACGGTGGCTGCTGGTAAATATACGGGTCCACCGTTATTCGTTTGGGTCATTTCACAGCATGTATTAGTCACAACACCATGGTGACAGTGGCATGTAGCGGCATTTCATCTATCATTTACACTTTCAGTGTTTCTCTCACTTTCTGAATAACCTTGTATTTCCTTTGATTCTTATATGCTTTAGGTATGCTACTAATTGGGTTTTAGTTATGGAGTGTGCAGATCCTAACTGTTCTCCTGTAATTGCTTATGATGAATATATGAATCTGATTCTGCTTTTAATCTTCATTTATTGTAGTTCCGAACGGCGGCAGCTATCAGTTTCTCGACTAATGTTCGATATATTGTTATTCTCACACATGTACCCCTGAGGAAGGGTTTTTCAAAACCCGAAATGCATTGGGTCGTCTTTTCAATTTTCATTTGTTAAAAAATACATTGAATACAAAGATTGTATTGATGTTCAGTTACGAGTTATGTTAATGCTTTCGCTCTAAGTAACGCCATCCCGCGGCTCCGAGCTCGAGTGTTGACGACTACAATACAGTGGCAACACCCTTCCCACCAGTTTCAGAGGCTCATGGAGTATTGTCTCCTACATATTTTAACTAATATTTTAGGAATACCAATGGGTATTGTAAAGTGCGATCTTGTACAACCACCAACTAAAGGCTGAGACCCTCTGCGCTGAAAGCATTGAGGGGGCCGATGTGCTGGGGGCTAAATTTCACACCCTGACAGCCTGCTTAGTGGTCCTGGTGGTTTATCGCCCCCCGCAAACGCCACCCAGGTTCGTGGAGCTCTTTACAGAATTAGTTAATGATGTTCGCTCACGGTACCAATGTATGGTGGTAATGGGGGACTTTAATTTCCACTGGGACCAGATTCCCAAAAGCAGTCAGGCTAAGCAGTTGGAGGAGGCGCTAAGTTCTCTAGATCTTTGCCAATTAGTGAAGGAGTCCACTCATGAGAAGGGCCATACACTTGACCTGATTTGGACGTCTCACCCTTTCACAAATCCTATAGACATTAATCCGTGCCCCTGGTCTGACCACTATGTCCTTAGTGGCCTGTTTCCATTGCCAAAGCAAGCCGTCCATCATTTGCCGGAATGGAAGGTACTGCGGAGCTGGAATAAAATCAGTACCAGCGACCTGGTTGCCACCCTATATAAAACAGCTACCCCTATACAGGGCGACCTTGATGCAAAAAGTACTGCCCTGGGGATAAGGCTAAAGAATGCCATTGATGTGGTAGCACCGGCTCGAAGGGAAAGAATAAAGGACAAAGGTAAAGGGGCGCCCTGGTTCAGTGACGCCTTAAGAACTGCGAAACAAACCCTCCGCCAATACGAGAGGGCTTGGCGGAAAGCCTATGACCCAGGGGCCCGATTAGAATATAATGTTATGTTTGCGAGCTATAAAAAGGCAATCCGCACTAAGAAAGCAGAATTTTATGAAGCAAAGATTGTGGCGGCTGATAATACACAAAAGGAGATTTTTCGGATCTTGAAAGAGCTGAGACAGGTCAAGGAACGGAAACCTACCTTCTGTTTGGAGGACTGTAACAGATTCCAGTCTTTCTTCTTAACGAAAGTGGAAGATTTACTAACGGAAATTCATACCACTTCCATACACACTTGTTCTTTAGCTCCAGCACCTCCGTCCCTCACTTGTGTAAAACCTCTCACTCTTTTCCCCATGCTCACCCCTGACTCCCTATCCCTCCTAGCTGACCGGGTAAAGTCAGGGTCCCCTGCAGACCCCTGCCCACCTAGAATCTTCAGGGCAGCCTTACCGGGGATAGAAAGCGAGGTGCTCTCGCTTCTCAACTCATCCTTGGAAGAAGGGTATGTCCCCTCTAACTTTAAGGAAGCTCGTGTTATCCCGCTCCAAAAAAAACCAGGGACCGACCTGGGAAATTAAAAAGATTTCAGGCCAATCTCCCAACTTCCGTTCCTGGCTAAAGTGTTGGAACAACACGTATTAAAATCCCTGTCCCACCACATTGAAGAGAATCACCTTCTACAATCCAACCAGGCAGGCTTCAGGGCTCATCACAGCACGGAACTGGTGATGCTGTCTGTGCTGGATGAATTAAGATTAAGGGCTGACAATAAAAAACCTTGTGCCCTGGTCTTGCTAGACCTCTCCGCGGCATTCCACACGGTCAATCATGACCAATTACTGTTGCGAATGTCGGAGATGGGCATCCAAGGCACTGCCCTGGCGTGGCTGACCTCCTTTTTGAAGGACCGTTCTCAGCGGATACAGTTGACCGACCATGTGTCTGATCTAGGGTCTCTCTCCTGTGGGGTACCACAGGGTTCGGCGCTGTCACCTCTCCTTTTAACGCTTACCTCCAGCCTTTGGTAGCTGCACTAAATCAGATGGAGTGTCAGATTTATAATTATGCGGATGACACCCAACTCATCATCCAGATAGATAATGCTCCGACTGCCCACACAAGATTTCAAAGCATTCTGAAATTTACAGTCAACTGGATGACGGCCAACGATCTTAAGATTAACCATGATAAGACAGAGGTGCTGGTCATTACCTCAGACTCTAACCCTTGGAGGGACCTTTTGGCCCCAAGAGTTGGGCACACCCCCAGAGCCAGCCATGGTGGTTAAAAGTCTGGGCATTAAGATTGATGCCAAGCTCTCCATGATCCAGCAGGTATCGTCAGTAGTGGAAACTTGCACGGGCATGCTGAGACAGCTGCGAAAACTGGCCCCACTTCTCACTTTCAACACGCTTAGAACGGCAGTATCAGCTTTGATATTGTCACGACTGGATTATGGCAACTCCCTATACATTGGTCTCCCGAGAAATTTGCTGGCCAGACTACAGGTCGTCATGAATGATGCCGCCAGATTAATTTTTAGAGTACCCAGGCGAACCCATGCCACCCCCCTCCTGCGTCGGTTGCACTGGCTTCCGGTTAAGCAGAGAATACAATTTAAGGGCCTCTGCATTGCACACAAAGCCGTCTACTTCCAAGCCCCTAGGTACATTAAGGAGCGCTTAGTCAAATACACCCCAGCTAGGATGTTGCGGTCTTCGGAGGGCAACCTCTTGGTTTGCCCTCGCTTTAAACTGACCTCCAAAGGAGGAAGAGCCTTTTCAACATCTATTCCTCAAATCTGGTACAACTTGCCGGAGAATGTACGTAAGGAACACACTCTGCTTCCGTTCAGGAAGAAGCTAAAAACAGTGCTTTATGCTGACGGGGAGTAATTTAATGAAGTTCCGCACATCACTTGCAAGGGCTGGGACTTCCTCTCATAAGTGCTTAGAGACCTGTAGGTGATAACGCGCTCTATAAATCACAATTACAATTACAATATTCTGCATTTTTCACTTCTGTATATAGCACATAATCACATTGATAGCAACATGGTGAGTACTGAAGGGATCAGTTTCAGTCCTGATGAAGAAGCCTTGATGCTTCGAAACATGTTGACTTATTAGGAGTATCCACACATTACACGTAGAATAACTCCGAACCACCATTTTTATCAGATCCAGCCTCGATGACCTATTAAAGTTTCTTAAGTCCATGAGGCCAGGTCCTTTTTAAATTCACTACTTGCATTCAAGTTTAAGTTTATTTGATTTAGTTCTCAACTGAGAACAACAAAATTTTTACTTATAAAATTTACATTTAAATAGTAAAATGATCATTCTAATACAAAGTTAAAAATGATTTTAAAAATTTGAACATATTAATACACACAAATTCATTAGGCGGTTCCTTACAAAGAAGAATCAGATTCTGAACAGTGTTAATTTTGCATTTTGTTCTAATTGGTTTTAAGAATCTTTTCCAAGCCTCTGCGACAATCACGTTTGGGCAAGCTAATAACACATGTTCTAAATCTTGCGCTCCGCCTTTACATAGGTCACAAAGACTAGACGCCTTTTCATTTGGATACCACTTATATGTGAATGATTTCAAAGGCAGCATCCCTAGTCGGAGTAATAAAATACTTCGCCTGACTCTGTGTTTTAAGTTAAAAGAGATATACTGTTGCGTTTTCTTGAATACAATAGTTTCCGCATATTGCTTATACAAAGATAGTTTGGTGCAGTGTTGGATATCAAGATCCACACTTAACCTTGGCGTTAAATGTTTTTAAAAAAGTTTCAGATGTGCTGGTGACCATGATTTTAACATGTCGAGGGTAACCTTAGATAGTTTAAAAGCGGTAGAGACATTTTTACAAAATACATAATTCGAAAGGTCTTGCTCAAATGTTTCTATTTTTAGTAGGAATCATAAAGTTCCCTGATCCGCATGAACAAGGTTATATGCCCATCTTATTATATTAGCGATCCCTCTTGCAAAAGAGCTGACTAATGAAAGTTCGAGATGAAGAGCTTGTACCGGCACAGCTTGTGACGTCTTGGTTAGTTTCCGGAGGGCTTTCCCTTCTCTCAGGTCGAGTTGTTTCCATTGGCTTATTGGAATATATTCTATGGCGTATGATAATACCGCTGGAATCTTTGAGCTATATACTTGTAGAAGTGATGAAAAATGTCTTTGTCCAGTGGAGGAGTAAAGTCGTTGGAGGGCCCCTATGTGGACATCAGCCTTACGGCCCAGGTTTAGTAAGTGGGGCAAGTTTTGCAACGATTGTGAAACAATTCTCCCTAAATATGTATACTCCTTTACTATTTCCAGCGGTTTTCCCCCTAGAGACCAATTGTAATTAACATATCGCTTCCTTCCTGTAAACGGGATGATTTTTGTTTTAGTGACATTAGGTATTAAATAGTTTTCTTCAGTATACTTAGTGAGTGCCTGCAGATTCCTTTGCAGACCGAAAGGAGTCAGATCTAGAATGACTACGTCGTTTGCGTACATCAAAGTATGGATTTTATAAAATGCAATTTTAGGTGGAAAATTATTGACCTGATTAAGTCTTTCCGGCAAATCACTTAGGTATAGAGAGAACAGTAAGGGAGCAAGAAGGCACCCTTGCCGCAGACCATTAGGGGTAGGTATTGGGCTGGTAAGACCCTTCTCCCTCCCCATTTGGACTTGACACCATGTCCCGGAGTACAATGATATTATTAATTGTAGGAGATTATCCGGAATTCCCATTCTTTGGAGTTTTTTCCATAGCATGTCTCTGTCTACCCTGTCAAATGCAGTCGTGAAATCGACAAAGACTGCGTAGACTACCTGGGATTTTTTAATGACATATTTGTCCATTATCGTTTGTAGCACTGCTATATTGTCGGTGACCGAGTGTTTAGATCTGAACCCGGCTTGATTTACCGGAATTGCTCCAGATGAAAATGCCCACTCTTTAAGATGATCTAAAACAGCTGCTGCAAATATCTTCCCAGTTGCGTCTAGAAGAGCGATCTGCCGATAATTACAGGGCGACAGTCTTGATCCCTTCTTGTGTATTGGGATAATTATACTCCCTTTCCAGGACTTTGGGATTTCCCCTGTTTCGAATATGTAGAAAAAAGGCTGGCTAAAAACTTGCTCCACTCTTTAGGGTTACTTTTAAGGACCTTGATGGGAATTTGGTCTGGTCCCATTGCTGCCGATGATCTTGCCTTTTTTATGTATCCTTCGATTTGGAGAGGCGATGGAGCCTCTTTACCCGTACCTTCTTCCCTTCCACTCTTGGTTTGCAATAGTGTCTTGCTTTCTGTCTTTTCATTTGTTTTGTATAAGTTAGTTAAATATATTCCCCATTCCGATGGCGGGACTGGATTAACTTGCAGTAATTTTTTTGTACCCATCTCAGTAGCAATTATATTCCAATAGGAGCGTTTATCTTTTTGTTTTGCTGCCGTTTGTAGGTCCACCCATTTTTTGTCCTGTATCTTTTTTTCTTTTTTTCTGTATCTCTCCTTCGACGGTTTTTTAGTTTGTTGATTTCATGTTTTCTTATTTCAGAAAATTGAAGAAATTGTGCCCTTATTAATTTGTTTAATTCAATTGACTGTATATCTGGGCTCCGTCTGTTATTTTTCCGTTGTTTTAACATTCGTTGTTGTGAAATTTTCTGCATAAGTTGAGTCAGATAAATGACTACAGCCTCAAAGTTTGTTATTGGATGTGTTGAGTGAGTAGTCTGGAAAGGTTGTTCCATCTCTATTATTTGTATAATTTTGTTAAACGATCTAGGATTCCACAGCAGCCGCCCTTGGGCCTGATTTACCAGTACTGTACGTTCCACGTCTGTGATATGTCCAGGAGATGTTGGTTTTAGTCTTAAGTCTGTTTTTAAATGTAATATTGTATGGTCACTTCCTTTCTCGAACTTGGTGTTTAACTGTAAGGCGGATCCGAACATGTCTAGACTACAAATCATGTAATCAAGAATCGAGGAATTGTGGTTGCCTTTTCTTGTATAGGAGGCGGGAATATCTCCTTCTATATTACCATTTAATATTACTCAGTTCAGGATAGGAAGTGATGATAATAAAATGTTCCCTCTTTTGTCAGCTTTGCTTCCTATTGGAAATTGTGGGATAGGTATTGCCAGAGCTTCTTCTTTTTCTCCATACTCCCATTTTTCCAATATATCGTCAGATGTTTGCCCATTGAAGTCGCCTACTAGGAGAACAGACGGAAAATCTTGGTCTTCTACCACCTTTTCGATACCCTCGAATATTTCTATCGCTAATGCATCCATTTTAGATCCCGGGGAATATAGACATTAAAAATGAGCAACTTGTTTGAGCTTTCCCTCCGTTCCGTCCCTAGTTTGATCTTGATGCATTGGATGTTCTTTGAGCTCATAGGGATGATTTCTTGATCCCAGAAATATTCTTCGGACAGGAGAATTGCTATCCCTCCTTTAGCATGTCCTCGGACGACCGGTTCTGCTGGAATATCGTATACTAAGTAGTCGGGATGGTCAAACGTTAAGGTTGCCCAGGTCTCTTGTAAGGCCATGATTCCCGGTCTTTCCTCTGTAATTATTGCTCGTTTCTCCTGGGTTTTCCCAGCTATATTCCAGGAGGAAATAGTCAGACAATTGTTAAAAAGAGCACTTGTTTTCCTGTCCCTGTTTATTGCTATTTAAATTCTCTGCTATCAATGCCCATGTATTTTCAGTGGCTTTATTTTCCTTCTTTTGTATATTTTTGGTCCAGCTTCTCCTTACTCCGTTCGTAATCGAGACTGTTATATTTTCTTTGTTGAAATTTAAGGGACTGCTTGTGCAATTTTGACTTTTGCGAAGGTACTGACTTGTCATTATGGCGGTTTCTTCTGTTTTTTCATTTTTATCTTTTACTGCGACCAAGTCGAATCCATTTTTGTGTAAAGTCTCGCTTTCTTTTAATATAATTCCCGGGATTACAGGCGACCAAAATTCTACGACAGCTGTTGTGGTTTTAGTTCTTTCTGGAAAAGATACTAATTTTATTTCATTTCTTGCTAGTGACTGTAGCGGTTGAATTCTTTGAAGTAGGTTTATTATTCTCTCTCTGTTTAGGGGATCTTCGCCCGAGGGGAATAGGTCCGTAATTTCCACACTGCATGGTAAGATCTTCAGCTTCTTAGCAGATGTATTCCCTGTCGATTGATACTGTAGATGGATGTCCTTTTGTTCCAGCGATTGACTTATAGTCGTTATAGGTTCGAAACTTAGAGCGGTAGGGTTAAGATGAGTGGATTTTGCCCTTTGCTTTTTAAATGAAGAAGTCTGATCTTTTTTATCGTGGTTGATTTTAGTTCTTGATCATCCTCTTTTCCTGAGGTCATAAAATCGGGGGCTAGAGTTTTTGGAAACCTTGTCTTCCGGCTCTTCTGTTTTGCGAACCTTCTTGTTGCCCTTCTCTTTGCACGTTTCCGACTGATTTTATTTAGTCTCCTCTCTTTTCTTAAGGTTTCTAGGGTGGGGGAGACTACGGGCTTGTTTATAGGTGATTCTGTTGCTTTTTGTTTGGTCGCTGGAGTGGATCTCAAATTTGGTAAGGTTTTGGGTTTTTGTTTCGTGAAGATTGGATAATATGCAATGCTTGGCAATTTAGTTTCGGTCACTTTTGAGTCCTTAAAAAGTTTCCTTAAAGAATAAGTTTGTATATTTTTTTCCTTATTTGTTTTTTGTTTACTCCTTCCTGTTTGAGTTGCTGTTTCTTTCTTTGATGTAGTGTCGTCTACTATTGATGAAAGGGCTTTTGATTTGAGACAGTTTTCCTCTGTTTGTTTTTCTTCTTTTCCTGCAGGTGATTGTATTTTTGTTTGTTGTTTCCTCCTTTTTTTTTCTACTAAATATTTTAACATTCCTAACTGGGTATCCAGCATCTGATCAGAATTTTCCAGAATGTTTCCTAAATGGGAGAGGACTGATTCCAAAATTCTTTGGAGTGTGGATAGGGCTTTAGCCACCGATGTGTATTCTTTAGAGGGGTCTATAGATTTTAAAAATAAAAAGTCTGGTGAGTGAGAAAGAGACCCTTCTGGGTCAAATGACTTTTAGGGTGTGCTGTTCTGGATTTTTGGCAGCTCCTTTTGTGGGTCCAGACTAAACACAAGGTCCTTAATACTGATATCTGGGCAAGTGATATCAAATTCAATAATTTGTCGGGTTTGTTGTGCTTCTGATTTTAATATTTCCATGTTTATAGATTTGCTGTTTAGCTCTTCCACACTTTTAGAGTTTCTATTTGAAGTTTCCTCGCATCCGGTTTGCTCTTGGGTGGAGTTGTTAGAGACCTCCCCTTTCTTTTCAGTTTCTTTCACTAGTTCTTTTTCGTGTTTACATTGTGTTTCCTCCTGCTCCTTTGTATTTTGTTTTGTAAAAAATTTAGTTATTCCATAATTTGAATCAGCTTTTCCTAAGTGTGCCATCCTTCCAGCGCTCCTTATTGCTTGCTCTGTTCCCAATCTTTTCATAAAGATTGTTCGCGATCTCAGTTTTTTATATGCCATATTGCGTCGCAAGTTCTGTCTATGTCTCTTGCGCACACCGCCAACTGTGGGTGAGAAATAGAGATATGGCGGAGAGCAAGGTGGAATGGTCAGAAAGCAAGGCTCTCCTGGCGATCGCTCGCCGCACCCAATCTAGTTGGGTCACTTCCGCAAGGTCGCCTGGGGACTCACTCTGCAGTCACTACTGATAGCAACCGCTCTCTGCTCTCGCTCCAAGGTGATGTGTTGAGAAAGAGTGCCTTCTACCTTCGCTTCACTCCTCTCCCCTCTATAATTTTTCTTTAATCGGTTAGGTCTGTGTCCGCGTGTTCTTCCCAGTCCTCTTCCCAGTCCTCGCAGTCCTTGCTAGGGAGATGGAAAGCAAATGGCAAGTTCCTAGGGGAATAAGGCTAAACACTCCGCCTTTCAGTTCGTGTTCTTCGTTCGCTTTGTCCCCTGTTCACTGCACCATTAGCATTGTAAGATTAAGGCTGCAGCCTCTGCACGATCTCTGTACCACTAGAGGCCCTTCTGGAGTGCTAGGGGAAGGTCAAAACTTTACTCCATCTTTTCTGTCCTCAACACAGGTCAGCCCGACCGGTAGATTTTCCTTTCTTTGGTCCCCCGGGCTTTTCCTTGACCACCCTCTATTTTCTCTCCTCCTGCTGCTTTCGCCTCTCAGCGGGACTCCGCCTCACACCACTCGCTTCATGCGTGCGCGGCGGCCCGACCTTGGCTCTCTGTTTGTTATGCTTGTTGTGCTCCCTGCTGTAGCACTGTAGCACTCTACCTGCTTTGTCCCACCAGCCCTATAGTGCACCGCAGCTCGCTGCGGCAACTTGCCTGGGGTGCACGTACCGCTCCCGGTTCGCCTCTCGCCCCCTGGGTCAGATCTCCGGGGCTCTAGGCGTCGGGTGCGTTGAATGCTTCCTCAGGCCCAGCTTGGTGGGGGTCCTATGCGAGGCTGTCGGGATAATCTGAGCAGTTGGGACAATCCACGAGGGGGCAGGGGGCTGTTAGAGCGGCTGGAGCGTTTCTTTTCAGCGTCTCCTGCTCCAGTTCCAGCTCTGCTCTCAGGCTGCTGCTAGCTCTAGGTCTGGCTCACCGGTCAGTCTCTCGCCGGTTCCCAGGCAGCAGTGGGTGGCGGCGGGCAGCGCTGGAGTGCCGGCACAGCGCTGGTGGCGGGCAGTGCACCGCCGGACCCCTTAACCCGCCTGTGTCCTTCCTTCTTCAGCGCCACAGGTTCCGCTTGCTGCTCGCTGCACACTGCTGCTTTAAACTGCTGCTTAAACTCGCAGTTTGTCAGCCCTTAGACCCTCAGGCACTCCTCAGCTACTCCAGCGCTAGATCCACGCCGCTGCGCCGCCCACAATGGCAGCATCAACAGGAGCACTGTGGGGGGGGCGAAAATCGGCGAAACTCGGCTGTTCTCCGTCGCTCCTGACTACCCGGACCCCCGCAGAGGCAAAAATCGGCAAAATCAGCGTTCTCCTAGGTTGCACACTCGGCGCTCTGCAATCTTGAAAACGCGGAAACTGGACTCCAACTTGCATTCACTCTAGACCCTTCCTCTCACTACCCCCACACAACACATAGTACTGTAAGATCAGTGCTCCCGTGTAGTCGCAGGTCGTAGCACGCCCCGTCCCGCAGCGGGGCGGGAAGACCCCTATGATGAAGCATGACACCAAGGGCCCTTTTGGTGTGTGAGGGGTATTTAAGCAAACACTGTGTGCATCCAACCCAAGATAGGAAACACACTTTCTTGACACAGTAAGACACTCTATCAAGAGAACCCTCCGTAAAGGTGGATCCCTTTGTTTGATTACATAAACAATCATCCCCTCAACGCGGGCACCCTTGCACTATGGTGCAAGGGTGCCTGCATTGGCACTAGGCATTTACTTTAGCGCCATCGCTAGTGAAAACGCAGGGGTGCACGGAACCTTTGTAAATACAGTGCATCCCTGCGTTTTCGAATGGCGGAGCGTGGCGTTAGCATTTTGAGCTTAACGCCACGCTCCGCCATTCCCTTGTAAATATACCCCTATTTCCGCCCAAACAAACCATTTTTAGCAACATTGGGATAATGAAAGCTCTGGAAAAAAGCATAAAGTTCTAACCTATACTATGCAGTTTGTAAGCAGCTCTTTGATAACAATTTGTAGGTCACTGTGCTATATTAGGATTGTAATTTATGAATTGCAAGTAACAAAAGGATCTCTGTGACAAAAGCAGTAACCACTGGAGCTATCCACATAAATACAGTTCTGTTATTTGCATGGTACATGTTCTTTGCAGCAGGCATATTAACCCTCTACACTACTTTATGATAAGTCAAAACTGCCACTAGACAAAGATTCATCTCTCTCCAGCAGGAATATTAATCATGTGTTATCTTGACATTTTATTGTTGCCTGAAAACTGCTGAATGCACAGCACAACCCTAAAACAACCTGAAATCACATATTTGAACGAGCTCTTTCATATGCGATAATTCTCTCATATGCAATAATGAAGGAAAAAGAGGCCCGGCAAAAAAGTATTAGCCAAGTCTTTAAAAAAAATAATCCGGAGTAACGTGTTTATTTCACACTGCCTCCTGAAATGCTCCATTCTTAAACTTACTAAAGCGGCGCCCTTTGTCTTTGGGGATGTTCTGGGCCTCCTGCAGCGCAGCCTGCCACAGAAGAAAGAGGAGATTTCATACCTGGCTAAAGAGACAATAAAAGGACATTTTGTCAGCGCCACGCAGCCGGTGTGAAAACCCTTGCCGCGTGGCGACGGCAGAATGCCCTTTTATTGTCCCTTTTTCTCCTGGAAGTGGCCTGGGCCCTCTCAGAGACAATCTGGGCACAAGAAAAGGCAAGGCAGCGTGCGCGCAGGCGTGCAGCCTAAAGGGAACATAGGTCATAGCTATGGCTGTGGCAGCAGACAGGGTCCAGTCGACTTTGTTACCAACGTGATGTTGTGGGCCCTAGGTCCACATGGCAGTGAAAGGATGACATAAACATGGGAGTATTGGGTATATAGAGTGCTGGGCAGATGTACCCAGCTCTCTTTTATTAGCAGGATCACCCGACAGGTGTTCGCCCTAGTTGGCAGGGTATGCCAACGTGGGTCCCTTGCTCACTTTGCCACTGGATTCAAGCTAGCCTGGCTGATGAGGAGTGTTACCCCGAAACTGGTCCCAGGATGCTTGTTTCCGGTCCAGGGTAGACATGGCTTGGCAGTTCGGGCTGGCCTGTTCCCATGAGGCACAGGGTCAAGACTGATTTGCATATAGCTGTTTCTGAACTGGGGTGGCGAAGTGAGCTAAAGAACGATGATGGATTCAACCCAGATCTGTGACTGGGGGTGAGTGTCTGAAAAGTTTCAGCACTCCGTCAATCATCTCCTTGTGTTTGCTTCACCTGACAGGTGATGCCTGTGTCGGATGGGTATGGATTAGTGCAAGGAACAGCAATATTTGAAGGGGCTAGCTGTTGTAATTTGGCAGCACTTAAGTTAAGCATTGGCTAAAGACAGCCTGTATTCAGAGGCTAAATTGTCCGCTTTGTGGAATCCATTTTGTATTTCTGTCAGCCATTTTGGCTGCCATGTGCTACCATGTGCTCGCCATGTGCTCTGTCCTACCTTCCTGTTAACTGCTCTTGAAATCTGCCTAGAGACAAGTTAACTTTAGTTCCTCTTGCTTTGCACATGCTCAGTTGAGCTTGCAGCTGTTTCAAGTTTATAAATGTCAGGATGTGTCTACTAAAAGTAGAAACTGTTATCTCCACCCACTTGTCGACTGTGCATTCTCTGTATGACCTTATATGTACCTACAACCAGCATTTGTGTTTGTACCGCCTTCATTTGAGCCCCTGTGTGGGTATAAAAGGACCAGGATCATTCCATTCAGTGTGCTACTTCATGCATTACTGAAGGGTGATGTGTGAATGTTAGCTCCACCTTATAAGGTTTAATAAACTCTGTCTTTTATATTTCAGTTTCTGTGCCAACTTCTTCCTAAGTGTCTGAGGACTCTGTGCAGAGAAGGAGAACCCCTAAGCACTGGTAGGCCTTGCTGAGGCTCACTACAACAAATTGGCGCCCAACGTGGGGCTCATCAGTGACTCGGATGCCCGAAGGACTGGTCGAGATGAAGGATTGGAATCTCGCTCTTGGACGCGATCGCTGCCTGAGGAGACCTGAGTCTTGGCACCCATGGCGTTTTCCTTTCTTTCTGATCTGACCAGCCCGGCGGCGCCAGTCCTTGACTGAGATCTCTTCTGTTGATTTGCCGTGCAGTGACCATTTGGTCAATTTGAGAACTTGGCAGTTGGAACCTGGACACCATTTGATTGGTAAGAGCCGTTTTGCGGCACTTGCTGTTGGTTTGATGCCTTTGATTGGTAAGGTAGTTTTAGTAACACTTACTGTGGCTTTGTTTGTATGATTGGCCAATTTTGGAATTTGTTTTGTAAGTTATATATGCATTGCAATTCATATAGGCAGGTAATGAGGAGATTTTTCTCTATTTGAAATTGTTTGAACAGCGCAACGTACAAAGAGTACCTTAAGCGCTACTTTGATTATAATACTGCATATTCTGCACTATTTTTGGCATGCCTGTTTCCAGTACACTTCGCAGAAAGTGTTGCTGTTTTGGAGGTACCGATATGGATTTAGTAAGTACTTAGTTGACTCCCCTCAGAGGGGATACCTAAATAGGTTTAGGTATAGTAAAAGATATTTCTTCCTTGGTGACTAAGTACCCCATGGAACTAAATATGTACATAAAACGGATCCGGATCTGCGCACTTAGTAACATTCATAAGTGGTGATATGCAGAGCGCTTTTTGAGTGTTCTACCAGCCAAAACTGGCGAATTTGACCATGGAACAGTTTTTGGGCTACTTTTGAGAGCTCTTCTTGTAAATATGACTTACAATTAGTATTTACAAATAGGTTGGTCTTGCGTACACTTTGTAAGCTGTCCTAAGTATTGATTTGTGGGTTAAATATGTGTTTCAATGTCTATGTGGGGTTTTTGGTTTGACATTGGTAATACTTGTGTGAGTACTCTGTGTACGAATGGCTAGCTTTAAGCGCGCTGTGTTGTGTCCTTCTGTAACTGTCTGGAATGAGCTCAATGAGTTTGTTTATGTTTTTTTTGCTGTCATTATTCTGTTATGCAAAATGTCATTTAGTTACTTACATATTAAATAAAAATCCAGAAATAAATTATGTAACATATGCTAAACAGCTGCATGTTACTATTAAATTGACAGAGTAAGACACTATACATGTGTGCAACTTGCCACAATGCTAAACATAAAATTAGAATTCGTATTCAATAGGATTAAAATAGGCCTCATACAGAGGAAAAAAAAAACGAAATTGTGTGTTTTGTAATCAATAGACTTAAATACACAATGTTACGGCCTTTTCCTTAAATACATTGTATTAGACATTAAAAGGCATGCACATCATATGAGTGAATTTGGTCGTTGCTGAACTAAATATACATTATAGAAAGATAGATTTGACTGCATTGAAATGCCTCAGTTTTTAAATAGACTGTGACATGCTTTTCTCTCAGCACCCGAGAAAAAGCTTTCCGACAGCTGTGTTTAAACTGACTAACTGAAAGACACCGTTTGACACAGCAAATGGGGATTTAACTCTGTCAGGGTATTTCAAATAATAAAGGGGTTTTTTCCTGAGAAAGGCGTGAAAATTCGACGCCTGCTGACACACAACAGCTGCATAAATAGCATATGGCTATTCCTGCTCACGGCCACAGACAGGAATGCTGCGTCAGCGATATTTTAAGTCAGTGTAAACCTGGTATAAGGGCCTGCCCTATTTTAAAAGTTTCTAAAAACCAGTTTCATTATTTTGGATAACAGAGAACAAAATTGAAAGTAGGGATTTCCTTTCTTAATGCCTTCTTTACATAAGTATATCTGTGGTTCCGATGTTAAATGATAACTGTCCATTAAAAGTGGCGCAGACTTTTCCTGTTTCAAGTAAGGCTTCTGTGCTTAGGGTTATGAATGAATGTGTTTAAATATGATAGGCTACGAATGAAGCTTGCTTTTCCAATGTGGAATCATCAAAATGGTTGGTTTTATTGATAAAAAATAAAATTTAATTATATGGGAAAAAATATATTGCTAAAAATAAATGCTTTAAATTCGTTTTTCATCTTTATAAAGCCTAATCATCATACTGTGAATTCCTAGCATCAAAGTTGAATTTAAGCAGTGCTGTACCGCAATAAGAAGGGAACTTAAATGTGAAATGTCACTTTACCCAGCCGTACAAAACTTGTTTTTAAAAGGGTATATCTTATGCATTTCTGATTTCCCATTCCTGGGCTATCTAGAGAACACTCTGGGGGTTCCTATTATGCAAAAATATTGTAGGATATTCATTTTTAAGTGCCCCTACCACCAAAGTCGAAATTGAGCTAAAATTCACAATTTTACAAGCAGTTCTACCACTCAAGGCAGTTTTAACGTGCTCTTAGGCTTTAATAAAAGTATACATATGCAAGTATAAAATAAACAGCTGCCTCTGCATTACTAGATTGCACACCACTGTACATAAATGAAAATAAGTATAGGACTGCTTTTCGCTGTGATTCTCCAGAGTTGCTTTGCATTACAAAACCGCATGGCAAGCCTTGCACACAAAAATGAGCAGCTGCTGAACGGGTCAAAGGTCGGAGTTCTGTATTTAGCTACTTAGCAGGCTGAAGGGTAATGTTTGCTTGGATACTTCGACCTTCGAAAGATTTTTGAAAGACGAGATGATAGCGCAAAGAGAGAAAGAGAAGCTTTGCTTCCTATTTTTAGCAAACACACGTTTTGCGCAGTCCTATGCCACGAAGGAAGACAACCCTCAGTTGAACATTGATCTGCCATTTATATAAAATAATGGTTTTAGTTTTAAGAATACTGTGTAGGGGCTACGATAAGGAGGAAATGGATTTTAGTTTGCATTCATGCGCCCTCATGTTACTCTAGTACAATTGCTGTAGAAAAATTGGTTTAAAGTTAACTCAATTTGCATTGTGTTAGACTGAATCAGAGAATAGCCACTTTCTAAGATATCTCCTACAAGTTTGTTTGTGCCCAGTTGCTATGAATAGGGGTTGAAAGTGTTGACAGAAGTAAAACCTGTTTCAGGTTTTCCTACTGTCAAAATGGGGAAGGAGGCTAGCTCCTCTACAAATTAAGAGTAGGCAAAATTATGTTTTCTCTCTTCTTTTTCTCACTTTTTTTAGTCTGTCTAAAGCTGTCTAGGAAATGGCCATGTGACAGTTAAGGCACTTTGCATTGTTCATAAGGCGGCACACAAAATGGGGCCTAAACCATTACAGAGAATGTTTACTTGGTACTCCCCAGCTAGAAGTCTTCGTTCCTTGGCAGCCCACCTAGTATGTACCCCACGAGTCAAGAAAACCCGACTAGGAGGTAGATCATTTGGCTATGCAGCCGCAAGGTTATGGAATGAACTACCAAGTGAACTCAGACAGACTGATGACTTACTGCAGTTTAGAAAAAGCTAAAAACCAGGCTCTTTCCAAAAGAATAGCCTTGAGAGATTGGCGCATGATGATTCATAGTTTTATAGCTGCACAGTGATTTAGGTAATCCCAGCGCCAGGATGCCCGTTGGGTGACAGCTGCGCTATATAAATGCTACTTACAATTACAATTACAATTGGCTATTCTGTAATACTGTTTTAAAATTGTTAGAATTAATAAAAAGATGAAACACATAAGCTATGTTACTGCCCATCCTGTATGAAAGAATGAGTAGAACAGATTGATGTTCCCTTATTTGATCTTTAAGGAAAATTGTATAGTGGGGGTTTCTGTTCAAAAATCTCAGGTGGCAACACTATTATTGTTTATGTTATTCTCATGTTCTATACAGTTTTGCAAGGGCATTGCTAGTCTTTTATTAGCTAGCCTGTGTAAATAAGCTGACAGCCCTTATTAGAGCTGGAGATAGGGTTTTTTTTTCCTTTTGAAAATGATGTTGCATAGTCCAGATCGTGAAAAGTACAATGCAGGAAAGACGCTCATGTGATCCTTAGCAAACATTTTGAAGGAAAATATTGTTTTATAGGAGTTTGTTTGTCATAACATGTTCTGCTGAAGAAAAAGTACCCACTATGTTGAAGTTTAGTTCTTTTTGCAATAAGAATCCCTGTTAGATTAGCAGTTTTAGATTTTCCTGCTGCACCTATAACATGAGAGCATGGTCCTAAGCATAACATGTAAGAGAAATTATTTTACAAGTGTCTGCAGTCCTGTACAAGTAATGTAAAATCTATGAGTAAAAGTGTAGAACATTTCCTTTTTCTTGAGGGTTCTTCAGATTGGTAATATAGGAATACACCAATGTAAGTATTTGGAGTATGTCTGTATTGTTTTCTCTTTTCCTCAGAATTTAGTAAATGAACACAGACTTCCTTGGCTGTTTGGGATTGGGTGATGTATTACTCTTGTCAGTTCACCAAAACGTTCCTTTTATACTTGCCAATAGGTCCAGGGTTTTCTACTCTCAGATAGATGAAGTGGTTCTTGGGTGCCTTGCTAATGTATGGGCGCCCCAAGACTAAGGAAGTATTCTGAGACTATCCTCTCTGTTGTTAGATTATTTCTGTGCCTTGTCTAAAGACCTCTTGTTCTGTCCACCAATAGATATTTGCTGCCTTACAACCATTGCCAGAGGGCCCGGACATCAGATCCAGCCTGGGGAGTCAGCGCCACTGCAGCTTGAAGCCAAAGTGAAGGTAACCAGCACAGGCGTTGCTGGCAACTAGGACCTCAGTGAAGGCGGAAGCACTGGGACGTGAAGTGTGTACCCCTGCCACTGTCTTGGGCGAAAGACGGGGTCACAAATCAGGATGAAGAAATCTTTCTGTGGATCCAGTTTTTGATGCCGCCCAGCTGAGAGAGTCACAGACCGATAAGGACGGCAAGGAGGCTTTTGCTTGAGGTGACCCCCTTTGAAACAAGGGTTGCTTCAGGCCTCTTAATCCTGGTCCCAAAGTGAATGCAAGTCTACGCCTTTGTTTGTTGATCAAGAGATGCCCGAGCACATTGGGTACAATTTGTGGCCCCAACAAAAGAGCAGTGCGCCAGAAGTGCAAATACAGGAGTTAGGGAAGGACTTGAGTTTAGGGTACAGGTGCTATGCCCTTGGTGCCTGTTAGATTAAAGTGAAGAAAACTGGTGCACTGCCTGAGACACTGGATAGGATCATTGAGGGTATTTGCCCTGGGGGGTGATTGCCCTATCCTGAAAGAAAGACTTTTTCTTCTCCGTGATTCTTGAGTTGAGAGTTGTGCAACTCCACCGTGGGAACAACAAGAGCCTGCCTGTGAGGCTCAAAGCGGACACAGGAGAAGACTCCCCTCTGGCTGGTTGGTTCAAGGACTTTTTTTTTGTTAGTAATGTACCCCTTTGGTCGTCCCATTTTTGAGGAGGAGCAGCCCTTTGCGGCTCCTTGTCCTAATTCCTATGGCCCTGTGTGGTCCTCCTGGTCCCCCGGAGCCAGGATTGTTTTTGTAATAATATGTCTGATTGCTTTAATATTTTTTAAGAGTAATGTTTATTCTGCACGAGAAAAGTTCATCTGAGCATGTTACTTTACTCTTTCCTTAAGTATATTAATTGATAATTTAGCCCTCATAAGAAATACTGGAAAAGTCTATTGAAAATGTTTTTATTAAGTATGTGCTGTTGGCTATTAATTGAAATAGATAGTCACTGAAATACATCAGAGCCCTGAAACTTAGAATTAGACTAGATGATTTTGGACTCTTGTTTCTGCTTGGAGCTGGAAGCTACTGACTATCCTGTGTGTAATGATTAATACTTTTTACATGCTGTGTATGTATCCAATGTGGTCCAATGCTTTGCTCCATTTGCATCTCTGCTTGTGTACCTGGGAAGAGGGAACGTTGCTGAAACAAAGGCCCAACAAATGTTGAATAAAGAGGTGGCCGAAATAATGTTAATAGATGTACGGGATGAATATTTAGATTACCCCAGATAAACGAATGTCTTCAGCCAATGCTGAAAGGGCCGTCTGTTGTAATTTGGCAGCACTTAAGTTAAGCATTGGCTAAAGACAGCCTGTATTCAGAGGCTAAATTGTCCGCTTTGTGGAATCCATTTTGTATTTCTGTCAGCCATTTTGGCTGCCATGTGCTACCATGTGCTCGCCATGTGCTCTGTCCTACCTTCCTGTTAACTGCTCTTGAAATCTGCCTAGAGACAAGTTAACTTTAGTTCCTCTTGCTTTGCACATGCTCAGTTGAGCTTGCAGCTGTTTCAAGTTTATAAATGTCAGGATGTGTCTACTAAAAGTAGAAACTGTTATCTCCACCCACTTGTCGACTGTGCATTCTCTGTATGACCTTATATGTACCTACAACCAGCATTTGTGTTTGTACCGCCTTCATTTGAGCCCCTGTGTGGGTATAAAAGGACCAGGATCCTTCCATTCAGTGTGCTACTTCATGCATTACTGAAGGGTGATGTGTGAATGTTAGCTCCACCTTATAAGGTTTAATAAACTCTGTCTTTTATATTTCAGTTTCTGTGCCAACTTCTTCCTAAGTGTCTGAGGACTCTGTGCAGAGAAGGGAGAACCCCTAAGCACTGGTAGGCCTTGCTGAGGCTCACTACAACATAGCTACACTGTGTTGTGTCCTCAGGACGCTACAGAGTCACACAGTAAAGTTTATGTTGATACAGGTTATTTGCATTCAGCTGGGGTCCATGCTTTTAGGACTACAAAGTACGTACGTTCCCAGGATTCAGGCAAGGACGGTAGGAGTAGCTTAACCATTCTTCTGCATCGAGTGACGATTGCAGAGTACATGAATCCAATTTTATCAGGCATTTTCTTTCTGCTAAGATCTTGCTTCTTTTGGCCCCGCCCTGGGAGAGTGGCAGAGACAATCTTTTCCAAAGGGAAGTGCCATACTCATTCAAAACCTAGGACACATCATTATCTTCTGTCCGCTCCCTTCGAAAATAATTTTAGCCCAAAGTTAGAAAATGAACAAATCCAGCGTTTCTACTTAACGGGGCTTTTCTTGCAAACAAATTGCTAAACGAATTTCACAATAAACTTTACCATTGGAAAAATAAGAGGCTGCTCAAGATAATCTAAATCCATCCCAACAGAGCCAAAAACTGTTAAAAAGGTGACGAAAAATCGCAAAAACACGGCCATTAAAAGTCCCTTGAAGCAAGTACCACCTTGGAAACTGGTCGAAGAACAGTCTAAATATAGATCACTAGTTGCGCATCGTTTAAATACTAGTCTCAGTCACAATCCCCGCCCTTCTGTCAACGACACGCTCAGCGATTGGTCAAACAAGTAAAACTTCTTGCTTCCGCACTTCCCAGAGCAAGTTCTATTATCCCTACTACTGATTGGTTTATTTCCCAAGATTGGGCGTGATCTCTCGTTCAGCTGATCATGAGCTCTCTCCCCTAAGAGCAGATCACGTGCCTAAATGGTCACTTTATTTTGATGATAGGGGAGTAGCAAATGCCTAAAGCCATACATTTTGGTAGAAAACCTCAACGAAACACCCTCCGATTGGTCCGACATGGAGGTTTGCGCGAGCTGCTCCTAATTACTAAACTCACACTAAGACGTTGTAGGTCATGCTTATTTTTCCAAGAATGTGTTGGACTCCGTGTTTTTATTACAAATGGGGTTGTGGTGCAACCCGAAATCAGTCTAAAATCAGCCCGTAAGCGCAACTGTGTGTGTGTACCTGCTTACATTGAAGCCTTTATTGTGAGGCTCATAGCGAAAAGCGCTCTGCCTATTCCAGTAGAACGTGTTTATGACCGGCTTTTAACGAGGGTACAACTTTCACACAGTTATATCCAGTTAACAGGACAGCTTGGATTTGCGATCCGCCTCTACCTCCCCGGAAGCGTCTCACATTGGCTGACAAGTGCGGTAATGGGAGGGGCTGCCTGCCACAGTGCACGCGCGCCCATTACTGTGACGCGCTCTTTTGGACTCACGCTCGTCCCCGCTGGAGTCGCCATTTCGATCGTTGGAAAGAAGCAACTGGAGGTCCCCGGAAGAGAAACGGAGGAGCCAGCAGGAGGTGCGGGGATCGTGAGGTAAAGGGCTGGGCGACGAGGATCCATGGCCATGTAGTCTGATGGCGGCTTGGGGGTTGCCGTGCTTCTCTTCGCCCCGGCAAGGCCCTTCCGGCCTCGGATATTGCGCAATTTGGGCAGTGAGGAGAGAATGCTGCCTGCGCCTGCTCAGATAAGCTACCTCCACCGACTCTTAGTTTCGTGACAACACCACAAGAAGCACCTCTTCTACGTGTCTAGGCCAGCACGCGGACTCCTTTAAGGAGAAAACATCTGGGTTTTCCATGGGGGCGGTGGTGGGCAGGGGGCGTATCCACTCAGGGGTGTACACCGTCTAAAGGAAATGATTCTTGTGGCCGTACTCTGAATAGAACTAGTAACCAAGAAACCGGCACAAGCTGTTGGCACGCGTATTTGCTGTACTTTTGCCAGGGCGCGGTGGGTTCTCATGTTGCTTGCTGTGTGTGCGCGCAGAGGCCATACATAGGAGGTTGCTTACATTTGATGTGGATATGACAGGAAGTGGTAGATGAGAAAGGAAGACAACCCTGAAACAATTTCCGTGGTAGATCCTAAAGGATTGTTAATGGTGGCACATTTTAAGGGGGTGGAATTCCCGTTGATATTTGCAAGAGCACCTTACCTGAAGGCGCCGGTGTTAATGGCAATGGTTCGATAATCTTACAATGAGCTGAAAAGACAACTCACTACGTAAAATAGTACGATATACTTACATAATGGGGACAGTGTTTAAGATCTGTAAGAGAGCTAGGACACGACTTGCCCCCCGCTTCTTGTCGTATTTGTGTCAATTGGGGTGTGCGATAGTACCCGACACAATCCACCCCTCAATTGCTTATTACCAATACATTCTCTCCATAATGTGTACACGAAGATCCGCTTAACAAATTAAGTTCACAAATAAATGTCACTTAAATCCAGCTTCTAAACTCCTAGTACCCATAGTATAGGTGTCAATTTGAGACGCATGCAAGTAGTATTACGCAGGATCACGTGAGTAGTGTATAATTTGCTACTAGTAAGTATTATCATAAAAGTATATGCTTGTCCATTTAATTGGTCTCGCTTTGAACAATGGCACATCTTAAATTACCCATGTTCGTCTTTTATGTTGTTTCATTGGTAGCAGCAGCGGCACAGAAATCAAGCAGTTTTCAGGAATGATGTGCCACCAGACCTCCAAAATGTGTTTATTATTAGGCCAACAAGCCTCCCTTTCTCAGATTTCACGCTCTCATATTGTGTACCGCTCTTAGTTACTGCATTCTTTACCTGGAAACCATCGGATTTTGGCTCGACACAAATGCTAGTTGACTAGTATTGGCTTTTTTTTTTGTAGTCCAGTATTGGTGCTCTGCTGACTTCTCGTCAGGATTTATGATTCTGAGGCCGCGCTTTGTTATGTATACTTAAGGATTTGCCATACAATCACCTGCTGCATAATTAAAAGTTGCTAAAAACGCAACCTGGTGTTTGTGTTGGCAGCCCCTCTGCAAAGGTTCAGTGGTCCCCTTTCATTTGCTGAATGTTAAATTTAGGTGCTAAATTTATGAGTTCAAACTTTTGCCCAAACAATGCTAGTGCGTGAAAATGACAAAATATGGTAATAATGTTGTCACAAAATGTGCTGCATTATGCAACATAATTTCTTTTATTACCTCATAATTTAGTCAACCATGCAGCATAATTTGCTTCTCTCCTGTCAAATAATTCAAATGGCCCTGCCTGTTGTTTAGAATACGCATAGAGTGGGGGTTTGGCAAGCCTTGTTTGGGTCCCCCTCAAGCATTTGCTCTAAGACAACCTTAGTTACATACTGGATCGGCTCAATGCATATTGTATGTCTCACCCCAAGCTATTGGCGAGTTGGTGTATCATTCTGTATCAGAAGTGGTTCTTTTGCAATGCAAGAGGACATTTTTTCCATCTGAAAAGTGCAGTCGGTCGTCATGTTTTATCATATTTAATTCTTGAACTACACTCATTGTGTACTAATAGCAGTCGTTTTTAACTGCAATATTTGGGCTTTTTGGCAAAACAAATTAATTGTTCTTGATGGCAAATTGTCTTTTCTCTAACGATTAGCATTAGAAGAATTACCTGGCGTCCCTGGCAACCATATTAAACTGCCGGTCTCTTAAATGATTAGAACAACTGGCAGCTTTACTCCCCCTGCCATTTACTTGATGCTGAAATGCAAATTTAGCGCCCCGGTTCCTTTGGTAAAGGCAATATGTAAGGCTAATTAGTGAAAAGCCAGGCATATTGGCTTTGTTTATGCTTGTTGTTGCTGATGCCTGACATGGACCACTTTCAACCGACTAACCGTATTTTCGCCTGATGGGGTAGTCTTGTTTATTGTACTTTTTGTCATTATTTTGGATCTTAAGTTTTCAAGACCATTTTAAGAAATAACACTATTCCTAATCCTATACGTTTGGTAGGTGGACAAGCACAAGAAGTGCTGTTTTTTTTTTTTATTGCATTATGTCGGTGCTGCTTTGTAGTTGACTACGACGTGAAGTTCGTGTTTTTAGAGCAGCTTGTTAAGCACGTAGAGGTACAAGATGTAAACTAGACTACATGTTATACTCCCCCGCACGTGTTGCATTGCAACTTCATGTTCTTGTGTTATAGGCTTCATGAGGATAGGGGCCCATTTCAAGAGTGAAACTTGAATCTCCTCCATCACCTCTGGTACTGTGTTGGCCTGATACTGTTACACACCTCACTGTACTTCCTCACTAAAGCATTCATTCTAATCTGTTCATGATCTCCATTCGTTGGTGGATAATTACGTCATCACTCAGCCACGCCGCCTTCACCCTGCCTAACTACTAGACAGCACTTACCCAGTTGAACATGGCTTTGGTGACTGAGCCGTGACTCACAGCCTTATCTCCCCATGTACGTTCCATTTCCTAAGACTTATCTGCCTTAGCTGAATAGGTTTGTTCTCTTTGTGCTGTAATCCATTCCTTGTTCTTGCACTATGATCGGTGCAGGAGAGAGAATCACATTTTTAAGGGGAATCTGTCACTGTCTTCCTGTTACATAGCTTTCAGCACACTGCATTCACACGTCCATTTCCCTTTGCTTATCTCAACGGCCCCCCAGTGCAGAATTGAAGTGATCTTGCTCTGGTTTTGACAGGGAGCCAGATGACTTTTTAGCGCTGTAAACACTGAACTATTTTGAGGTTTTCTTTCTTGATTGTGCGTGCTCAGTGTTGCTTTCTCACCTCTTGCTCGTCCTTGTGTGCTTCTCGCCCCACCTGCGTTCTCTTCTGTGTTCCTCTTAATAGCCTCACGTCCCACTCTAGCTCATGTGCTTGTCTCCCCCCGCTACACTTTGTTCTCTCCTGCCCATGTTGTTTCCTCTATTAGCGCACTACGATTGCTTCTAGGGTTACCACCTGGCATGGAGGCAAATTCTTGGCATTGACTGTAAAAAAAAAAAAGGACAGATGGTCAAAATTCAGAACGAATATTGAGAACAAAAGGTTAATTTTACGGACAGTTATGGGAAGGGCCAGCAGTAATAGAAAGGAAATGAAATAAACTGCAAATACAAGTGAAAATAGGTTCATGATGTTCCTTTGTTTGTATAATAAATAGTAGCATTGAGCAAACATTCATGGGCCAGGACTGGAGTCTTGTATGGTTAACAAAGCTCCCAGCTGGGCCTTGTGAACTGGAGCATTAGCTCTCTTTCTAGAGACGTCCATCAAAGTAAAGGTAAAGTTTACACTCCTCTTCACGTGATCTGAACAGGTCACCACTGAAAGTGTAAAAAGAATCCAGAGTCTGTTGCGGTTTACTAATGACCAGTCTTTGCAGTGGGCCAAGGTAGACGAAGAGGGCACTACACTCCATGCAGTGCTGAAGTGAGAACCACTTTTCCATCCTATAGAAGCTACTCTAATCAATGATAAAGTGAGAGATGTCCTCCATGTATTGTTGAGTGTGCATTACTTTACAGTGAGGTTCACTCTTTGCAGCAACCTAGTGAGAACATGTATTACTTTATGAACCACTCTGGGATGTTTAAAAACTGAAACTACAAGTCCTAGAATACAAGTACATGCTGTTGGCTATAAAAGTGTTCATTTTAGGCCTTGCTTAATTTGAGCCGGTGGTTGCTGGTGGGTCCACTTACTTTTGGGGACCATTTATTTTTACTTATGAAACTGACCCAGAGCAGGCGAGGAAAGGACATAAAAGGAGTCTTGCAAGAGTGGGATAATGGGGCAAATATTGCATGGTGGTGGATAAAAGAGACATCGGGTGGATTTAAGACTCAGCAGCTGTGGTATTCGGCAACCTTGATATTTTGCAGAGTCTGCCAGGGGCATCTGAGAAATCTTCGGGCGCTGTCACTTATTATTGTACAAAAGAAGCCCGGGTTGTAGGTATTACACATGATTAGAGCTTATTGGTTCCCTTTTTGGGGTATGTTTAGTTGTGACACCTCTTAAGCACTGGGGCAAATTATTGCTAATCTGGGATTGAGGTATAGAATCCCAGTTTGCAGTGAAGGAAAAAAAAACGTGGACTGCAATGACATTAACTCAATGTAAGGTACAACCTTTTGAGACCGCTGTTACTGCAGTATGCAACGTTTATCTCTTCTTCCTGTGCTCAATCTAAGGTACAAACTAAACTAGAATGTTGGTAGTCGGAGTAAAGCTAGTAAAATCTCCTCCCAGCATGTTGGAGACCTTGCAAATGCACTTCAGGAGCTCGTTACTTCGCGTAAAAGGGAAACATTCTGAAACTGATTTCATTGTCCGTACATAAGCACTTCTACTCATGATAAAGTGTTACTCGAAGTGGCACACACAAGGCATTAAAATGTCACCCACATGCCCAGTGAAAGTTGGGGAATACAACACATTAGCAAAGTGAAAACATGGCAGCTATGCGGAGGCTATACTTACAGTACTTAAATTGGCACCTGCATGGCCTTTCTGGAACTAACAGGCGTCAGTCTAGACTTTGCTAAAACCAGCTTCTATGTCTACAGCCCATTGGAGGTTTTCCAGATGGCAACCATGGCAGGAGCACAGGCAGAAGCAGCTGAGTGGGCACTAGTGACCAACTAACATTTGTCCACCTCTGGCTGCCTAGGCCCATAGCTATCAAATGCCTACTTACCAGAATTTAGAGAACTGGAAATATAGGTCTTTCAATTCATGTGTTGATGGAACGGTTGGTGACAGAAAATGTCACATAAGATCTCAAAAACCACAGCTTACAACAACATTGTAGATGCCTTTTGGTGTGGATTGTTAGAGATGCAGGACTGGGCATATAGAACCATGATTTTGTTCCCGCAACACTGGATGTCACCTTCAAAAGAATACTTTTGCTCCTCATAAAATAAAACTATTCGCGAAATACATGGTGCACAGGATATGACAAACTGAAATCTCTTGGTTCATTCAGAGCAGTGTCGCTAGGACATTGGAAATAAGTAAATGAGCAGGTTTACTAAAGAGATTTTTCTAGAGTTCCCAAAGAGTCAAGTCTAACTTGGAAAAATATTAATAAGTGTAACATGGTTTGGAAAATATTTCTACTTTTACGCTGGTGTCAAGCTTTTACCAATAATAGACATTCTTACACACAAAATAGGACAAATGGTAGTGATCCACTTTTTCCTTCATCCGTAAGTGATTCCCCCAGAAAGCCGACGTAGGATAGTCAGATTTGCTAGCATTTAAGTTTAGGAAGTTAAGCGCGGCAGGAAATGATTGTAGATTAAGTATTTGATATATGCATTTTCCTCCGCCCACCAATTAGAGGAACATCTGATTGTCTCCACCATATAAGAAGAATCATATGTCAAACAGGAATCAAACGATTGGAGATGGTAGAAATCACTGGAGGAGCAATGATGGAAAGATTTTTCCATAACCCATGCCAGTCATCTGTGTTTTTTAAAAATCAGGGGAGCAAATTGACATATACTATACAGGGACTGACACAGTAACTAACTTGAGCTGCTGAACCGTTGCACTAGTATGTGTTTTCCTGGTTACTTTCTTATGGAGAGTTCTTGGATTTTAAGATGGCATGATTGTCTCTGCCTGAAATACAGTCAATTCTATTTCCTGTTTAGTAGTTTCCTCTAGAGCTTTAAAAAAAAAACATGTTTCATGGTTCCATGTTGTCTAGCACACTTTGTGTGTTTGGCTTCCAGACAATACCAAGTGCTGTTTGTTGCCACCAATGCCCTGAACAATATGGATGGATCATAGTTTCAGGAACTTTTCTCTGATGCATAATTTTTGATCTCTCATTCTTTCTAGGCGGCGTTTAAGCAATTTTGGTCTAGTTTGTTGCTGCTTGGCTTGAACAAAATTGGCACACCTAGAGAGCAAAGCCGATGGTATCAGAATGATTTCATAGCTATTGAGATGGAAAATTTCATTTGTATAAAGGTCACAGATGTGAGGATTATACTTATTACTCCTTTATTTTCCCCACTAAGTGGCATAGAAAATCTTAAACGTTTTTTAATACAAAGAACCATCAAGGGTATACACTACAATTGGTAAGCTTGCCTCAAAGGCACCAGTACTTTCTCCAGCCATTAGACTGCTCCTCACATAAGAGCCTTAGCCCCCCCTGTTCTCCCTTTTTTTCTTCACGCAAAATATGAAACTAGTTAAATTCAAGTGATCAATCTTTTGTCCTTCTGGTCCAATCCAGTCAGATATAAGAAGGAAAAAACAAGTTTACGGTATACAACGTCCTGAATGTGAAATTTAAAACATTGGAACATAAAATACGATAACACATCATCATACATTCTCATCATTACTAGAAGAAAACTAATTTATACGTCACAATAGCGATGACATTTTTCATTCTGCGTCATGGCGTGGAGGGGAAGCTTGTGCTTGTTCAAAGCATACTCACCACGAGACCCACTACTAGCTTAAAATAACACTTCTTGAAGGTCTGCTTTGTTAACCGATCTGTTCTCATGATGCCTTCCAGTCTGCCACCCAGGGAGAAGACTTTCAATGTTATATCTCCTCTGGTTGACTGAGCACCTAAGGACCATTTGTCAATGCCGGCCTCAGACTCCGCTCAACATATCAATCTGTTTGTTGATGGGACAAAAGCACTCAAAATAGTTCCTGATGGAGGTTAATATCAGTTGCACTCCCGCCGGGTAGAATTCTGCTATTGTGTCCTCGTATGCCCCAACATAAAAACAAAAGAACTTGCTCTTTGAGCGATATATTAGAAAATGTTTTTGGTTTATAATATGCTCCAAGGCATTGGAGACGCACCGCTCTGGAACATCCAAAAAGGCTGAGTGTAAGACGTTGAGTATCCGATTTGGTGCTCCTGGCAACTGTAGATGCCACCCTATTTGTTGTGAACATTCTTGGGTAAATCCAGAGCCTGAACATCTTCACCTTAACCTTCAGGTGAAGGCAAACTGGTCAATCTTGCACCATCCTAATCTGTCCACCAGCACGCAATAGAATGCTGGCTTCAATCGCCAGTCGGGAGTCCTCCATGTCTCTGGAGTTCACTCTACCACCACCTTAGATGCTCTTGGGAGTTATTCCAATACCACAGATATCATCTGGTTGGCCAGGCAGAAGTGGCAAAAATCATTGGCTAACTCAACCAAATTCTTGGATTTGGTACCCCCAAGGTGGTTTATTATACTTTATCGCCAGTATATTGTCCATGTGATAAAGGATGTAACAAGATACCCTGTTCTTTGTGAGGCATTTCCACCCAAGGGACCCAGCCAGAATCTCCAACCAATTGATTCGCATCTTGAGCTCTTCTGTTGACCACAGATCTCCTGTAGACATATCTCTACCACACTCTCCCCACCCCAGTCTGCTTGTGTCCAACTCTATGATGTGCTTTGTGGTGTTCCCAAAGATTGCCCTGCTGTTCTAGGCATCCATGGGTTCCAACCAGCACTGAAGTTCCATATTGGCCTGCTCTGACAGGGAAATCAGTCCTGCATATCCTAGACCCTTCTGGAGGCGGAGGAGGAGGGCTGTTGCCTCTGAAGAGTACAATAGCTCAGAGGACCCAAAAAGATATATATTTTTTTAAAGAAATTTTTCATAACATTTATTGACAGATTCAACATAATCAAAATACATGTCTGCATCAGATCAAAGCATCATACATAGCAGGCTATTCACAGAATATTATAGACATAGTGAAAGCACGTTCAGATATAAGCATTATCCTGTACAGCACAGCTATGGCACCATGAGCAACACATAGCGAAAGGAGGTGGTGACTGCACTGTAGGGAGAGAAGCAGGCACGGTCGGAGGGGAAGATGGGGACAGGAAGGAAGGCAGTTACTGACCAACACCGGCGACCGCCGCGGGCGGAGTGCCGGCGGGGAGCGCGGGAGAGGCAGTTCGGCTCAAATGGGGTCGGTAATGGAGATATGTCACTAGGGGGCCCCATATGTCAGCTGGGCGGGACCTCGCAGGCATAAGGTCCCAGAATTCAGATAAGGACTGGCATCTCGAAGCATCTTCAATCCAGTGAGCGAACTTGGGCGCCGGTCTGCGACCCAACACATGGCCACCCTACGCCGAGCAAGGACGAGCAGCATTGCGATCAGGTGGCGCGAAACATCCGGGCAGAATTTGACAAAGCCCAGCAGGCACAACGGTGAGTCGGGCCGAACCTGCGCGGAGGTAATCTCAGAGATGGCGGCACAAACCGCCAGCCAGAAATCCGATACTTTGGGGCACAACCACGCAAGGTGAGTAAAATCCACGGCAGGGGCAGAGCATCGCATGCATCTATCGTTGGGGATAAGTCCCAGTTTATGTAGCTGAACAGGAGTGCGGTATAGCCTATGCAAATATTTGAAATGTATGAGACGAAGACGATAGTTGGGAGATCATTTCTTCGTCTTGTTACAGCAATAAAGCCAATCAGCTTGAGCGATGTCCATGCCTAACTCTTCGCCCCATGCCGCGCGTGCACGGTCAGTGGAGATGGAGGTGGTCGACAGCGTTAGGGCGTATAGCTTAGTTACCAACTTGCGGGGAGTGGGGGATGTATATATGAAGTCAAGAGCAGACATCGAAGGTGGAGGCTGGGGGAACGTGGGATGCAGCTCCTTGCAAATAGCCCGCAGCTGATAAAAGAGCAGTGTGTCCATCGGACCAGAGGAAGCCGGAAGAGAGTAAAACGTGTTTCTGGGGTAGAGATCCGCCAGGGTCGTCAGCCCCAAGCGAGCGGCATGTTTAGACATGCCAGTTGGTTGGAGAGGAGGGAAAGCAGGATGACGTACAATCAGCATGGTATTAGCCGATAACGACGGAGCATTGGAGAGACGGCGCAGTCCCAACCAGGCCCAGCGCAGTGTCTCGACCGAGTCCACCTCAGCACGCGGGCGGCTCGCCGGGGCAAACAAGGCAGTGGTCAGCAGCCAAGGAGTTGCAAGGTCGGCTTCAACCGCAACATGCGGCTGATACGGAGTGGGGTGAATCCAGAAATGTAAAAAACTGGCCTGGGCACTTAAGGCATAGAGTTGAAAATTGGGAGCGCCCATACCGCCAACCGACATAGGGAGAGTGAGGATGTCATATGCAATCCTGGGTTGTTTGCCAGCCCAGACCAAAGAAATGATCAGAGAGCGAATTTTACGAAAGAAATGTGCAGTGAGAGGGATTGGGATATTCAAAAAGAGATAAAGGAATTTCGGGAGGACCACCATCTTGGCAATGGCTATGCGACCCGCCAGGGACAAGGGGAGTCGGTTCCAATGGGGTATTCTAGACTCAAGCCAGTCCACCGCGCTCCCAAAGTTGGCCCTCCAGAGGTCATCCAAGTTCCTGCTCAGCCAAATACCTAAGTAGCGGGTGAGGCCGGAGGCCCAGACAAAGGGAAAGTCTGGAGTGAATGGCTTGGTGGCATCAGTAAGAGGGAACAACACTGACTTGCTCCAGTTCACCTGTATACCGGACAATCCACCAAATCGTATTATTTCACGCACAAGGGGGCTTAGGTTGTCTTGGAGATGGCGGACATACAACGTAATGTCATCGGCATACATGGAGATCAAGAGGGCGTGGGCGAGAAACCGATACTCTTCTGAGTATGGTGTTGCCGGAGTCTGGCCGCGAGAGGCTCCATCGCAATGGCGAAGAGCATAGGGGAGAGCAGGCATCCTTGCCGAGTGACGCGTTCAATCAGAATAGGTGCTGATACCTGACCATTGATCCGAAGACGGGCGGAGGGGCGAGTGTAGAGGAGGGATATCTTGCGGATAAAGATGTTGCTAAAGCCAAGGCGTGGTAGAAGAAAAAATAGAAAAGGCCACTCCAGTGTATCGAATTCCTTGGTGGCATCGAGTAGAGCGGCCACCGCAGGGAGGCTAGGGTTGATTTGATGAAGGACCGAAAAAATAGTCCGAAGGTTATGCGAGGTGGCACGGCCAGGAATGAAACCGGACTGATCGGGGAGGGCGATGAGGGGCATAAGGTGGAGGAGACGGGAAGCCAATAACTTTGCAAAGATCTTATTATCGATATTAACTAAAGAGAGGGGGAGGTAAGAATCGCGGCTGTCAGCTGGTTTGTCCGGCTTGAGGAGTAGCGTTATCGCCTCGCGGAGTGACTGCGGGAAAAGGCCAGTATCGAAGGAATCGTTATACATGGCGGCCAGATGTGGCACAAGAAGCGAAGCAAAAGCCTTAAAGAACGAGGCGGGCAGGCCGTCCAAACCTGGGGCCTTATCACTGGGTAGACTATTTATGGCAGCCAGTATCTCTTCCTTAGAGAAGGGCTCGTCTAAGAATTCACGATGACAGTCCTCTAGCGAAACCAGCGCTAGGGTATCAAAATATTGTTCAAAGGCCTCGCGCGGGGGGGGCGGGCGGGCGGGCAGCGGCGTAGTTGCGAGTAGTAGGCCATGAAATGAGCCTTAATTTCGGCAGGGGAGGTGGTTCTGGTGGGGCCACCATCTCGGAGAGCCGCAATATACGACGCCGCACAGGGGGACATAGGAGGTTGGCCAGGGTCTTACCAGGGCGATCGCCCTCTCCGAAGCGACGGGCTTGGGCCTCCCTGCCAAGAAAGGAGAGTTCCCTATCGGCCTCCACAGCAAATTCAGAATGCTTTGCACGCAAGAGCGCGAGGATCTCCGACCTGGGGTGAGCAGCGTCCAGAGCCTTAATTTCCGATTCTAGCTTGTCCAATGAGGCGCGGATGGAGCGAAGGACGCCGGCCTGTTTAAAGATACACTCTCCACGTATCACTGTCTTAAAACCTTCCCACAGGATGGACGCGGAGTCCACAGAACTGACATTTAAATCAAAATAGGTAGTAATCGCCGTTTGGATCTCATCGCAGAAGACGGAATCACGGAGAGCATTCGGAGGAAGCCGCCATGTGAAAGCACGCTGTGGGGAGTGAGGAAGGCGAAGACAAATCTGGATAGGAGCATGATCTGATAAAGTGCGTGCCATATGAGTAGCGGAGGTAAGCCAAGTGAGGACATCCGGCGAGGTAATCCACAAATCAATACGGGACCAGCAGCCCCGAACACCGGTGACGCAAGTGCCCTCACGGGCCTCGGGCCACACGTGCCGCCAGGCATCATATAACGAGTTGTCCGAGAGTATGGACTGAAGTAGAGCAGTGGAGCGAGGGTGAGATGAGTGGGGGCCAGAGCGGTCTAAGATTGCGGAAAGTGTAACATTGAAATCTCCCCCCCAAATAATGGCCGCCGGGCCCAGGGAGGAAATTAGGTGCCAGATATGTGTGAAGAAATCGGGATCGTCCGAATTAGGGCCATACACAGCAGCAATCGTCATTGGTTGGGACAACAGGGAACCATGCAAAATCACATACCGTCCGTCCGGGTCCGTGAGTACCCGAGTAGTGTGCCAGGGGAGCCCCCTACGTATCAGAATGGACACTCCCCTAGAATAGGAGGAATAGTAAGAAGAGTGCACTTCACCCCAGTGGCGCGACTGGAGTCTGGTGGAGGTCGCAGACAACAGGTGGGTTTCCTGCAAGAGGCAGATGTCGACCCTGTGTCGGTGCAAGTGAGAGTGAATGAGCCTGGCCTTACGGTGATCATTAAGACCACGGATATTCCAGGTACAACATATGGTGTCAGTCATGTTATTCTATAACTGAGTAAAGCTAGGACGCAGAGCAGGAGGCCAGATAGCGGAAAGAGCCAGTGTAGGCGCTTGGACAAACAGTACCTGACCAGGAGGGGAACAGAACAGTCGCCAGAGGCAGATGGTGGGGCCGGCCGGTAACCTGCAATTCGAGAAGGCCCATCCATGGGGGGATCATCCAGTGCGCTAAGAACAGAATAGGGGAGGGAAAACAGTGCCATGCAGGAGGAGGAGGATGTCGTGAACAGTCGTGCTGAATTGAACGTGTCTAGCGGTGAAGTGATGCATTCTGACAGGAAACGGAAGATGAGGACACAGAAACAAAAGGGTCCCCATAAAATGATAATCAAACCCCACGAAAAACCCTCCAACCCAACCCGCCCACAAAATGCAGTCTGGAAACCAGTAACCCGACCACCCCACCCCAGCAACCCAAAAAACAATGTCAGAAGGACCACCAGCCCCGCACCCACTCCAACCCCCCCCAAACAGGCTGAGATACCACCCCAGGAACCCGCAACTGGGAAGAGGGGAAACACCATTAAGAGAGGGAATTATCCCGTGAGGGCATGGCAAGGCTCAACATACACCCCTGCAATAAAGCAGGGTGGCCAAGCTAGAGGAACATCAGACAACGATTTGAAGATAAAACAGATTACATGTCACAGCATTTCAGTCATTATCACTTAGGTGTCCTGTGGCGGCGAGCTGGGAGCTAGATGGAGAAGAGCGTGATGATTTGTCGAGTTTCTTGGCAAAGGCAAGGGCGTCTCTAGGATCAAGGAACACGAGCGTTTTTGCGCCCTGCCTGACCCTCAGCTTTGCCGGATAGGCCAGTGAATAAGAGACCTCATGTTTTTGAAGAATCCGCTTTGCGGGAAGAAACTCACGCCGGGCAGCCTGAACAGTAAGGGTGTAATCCGGATAAAACGAAAGTGAGTTACCTTGGTGATTAATTTTGCCCATGTCGTGTGCTGCGTGGAGAATGGCATCCCGATCTCTGAAATTTAGGATTTTTGCGATGATGGGGCGAGACGGCAATCCGGGACCAGGCCATGGGCCAAGGGAGCTATGTGCGCGTTCAACAATAAAAACTAGGGAAAGAACGTCACTGAAGAGTTCCTTGACAAGTTGCTCCACAAAGTCCTCCATGCGGGAGATATTGGTGGATTCCGGAACCCCAGTTATGCGGAGATTGCTCCGACGGGAGCGCGCTTCCAAATCCTCATTTTTCTCACGAATGACCGCTAAAATTTTGTCCATCTGCCACAGTTTCTGACGATCTTGTGTGGCGGCATCCTCGACGTCCGAGACCCTGGACTCGACATGGAGGAGACTATTGTCGTGGGAGTCAACACGGGCCTTTACCGAGTCCAGGCGGGCAGAGAGTTGGTCCAGTTACGTTGCTATACCGGTGACCGTTGATTTCACATCAAGCATGATTGCCTTGAGGTCGTCATCGCGAGCAGGGGGCACTTCCATGGTGAGTGCAGGGTCACCACCGTCCGAACCGGCGCCGTCCTGGCGAGTCGATCTGCGTTGGTCAAATGCAATTTTGGGCTGTTTTGGATCTGTCCTCCCCATGGTAATGAAAATCAGACGACAGACCGCACCAGGTAGCAGGGGAGAGGTGCAGCGACCTAGCTGAGCTGAGGAAGAGGGAGCGACGGGCGGGCTTCCCCCTCACAACGGGTATAGACCAGACCAGGAGACAGTCAAAGTCTCAAAAGGTGAGGGCAGCCACGGCCGGCCCCTAGGAGCAGTGGGCACAAAAATGACGTAGCGGTGCGGTTAAGAGCATAGGCGGTGGAACGACAGTGAATGCCCCACCCGCACAGCACCCCACCGAATCAGAGGACACAAATGGAGGCTAGCAGGCCCACCAAACACCACAATGAGGTAGTGCGAGCCATCAGTGTGTAACCCTCCCCGCAGAGCCAGTGGTGGCGGGGCCGTGCGAGTGGCTGAAGAGTCAGAGAGGAGTGCAGGATGAGTCCTCAGTGCCACAAATGTCCCCCGCGCAAGTGCCGGGCGTAGAGTGAAGGGAGACAGGAGCGTTGACGAAGCGTTGCGAGGCCACAATGCGCAGAGGCCGTCCAGGGGCAGCGACCCGTCGAGATCTCGCAGGTGCGGCCCAGGTCTCCTGGAAGTAGCAGGAGCAGCCTGCCGAAATGAGTTGGCCCCACTCCAGGGGAGGGCGGCAGGTGAGGCGCCAGGCCGCCGCACCCCCAGGATCCGCAGCGGCTTCGGGCACCAGCGGCAGGGGCCCAAGAGCGGCAGGCAAAGCGGGCTGCAGAGAGGCGTCTCAGAGGAAGGTCCCAGGGCACTGTCCCAAATCACGAGCCGGCTCAGGGAGTCAAAGCAGTGCCGCACCACAGGTAGGGCCCACCAGGGCAGCGCAGGAGGCTAATCGAGTGGGGGCCCAAAGCCCAGCGCCCCCGAGCAGCAAATGAAGAGCAAGCCACCAGTGTTGATGAGGCCCGTGTATCTCGAGCCGCAGACTGAGGGATCAAAGGCGTGGTGGAGGTGAGGGCACACCGCAGGAGGCCGGGGGACGCGCGCCAATCCGGGGCCTCAATAGCAGGGAGACACGGGGGTTCACCGCTCCCGTCACCGGGCGGCCGCAGCGCAGTGCGATTAGGCAAAGGGGGAGAATGGCACCTTAGTCGCGGCGGCCTGGGCCAGACGGTACAGCTTGCAAACCCCCACCCCGTCAGAGACTGCTGCAGCGGCGACGTCACTCACCGGACCTCGCGGCGTGTAGTCCAGTCGTCCAGCAGGCAGAAGGGAGCCCGGGGAGCCCCGCTCGGGAGACTATGGAGGAGGGCCGAACCCGGCCGGCCTTGGCGCGCAGCACTGGCGTTGACGTCGGGCGATGTTTCTCGGTCCACAGTGGCCGCCAGGTACCCGGGGGGTATCAAACGACTCCGCCTGAGACGCCGAATCTGGAAATGCCGAATCTGGAAATGCTGTTACAGAGCAGGGATATTGGAATTGTCTGCAGGATGATGTCGGATTATGAAGCTCGGCCGGCAGAGCCCACTCAGGGTGCGGCCATTTTGCAGCCGCCCCCAGAGGACTCAAAAAGATCACCTGGATGAACAACAGTAATAGCTCTACGAGCACACCAGAAACTATTGTGAGACTTTGTCCAATGTTGGAGCTCTCCGCAACTATTTGGTGATTTTTAACTACTTTCTTCTTTGGGAGCTGAACCTTTGCTATGATGGAGTGGATCACAAGCCCTAAGAAGGTTATGGACTGGCAGGGAACTAGGTCCAGCATCTCTCCATTAATGAAGAAAACCAGGCTCTGTAGAAAGTCCGCTGTCACCCCCAGAGTCGCTTGGAGTAGCTCATGAAACTGGTCCATCAGGAGGATATTGTCTAGATATTATTAATCTGTGACCCCTGGACCTGAGAATCTCTCAAACTGGCCTGAGGAGCTCGTGAAAGCGCTTAGGACTGCCCAAAGAGAAGTACTGGGAATTTGATCTGGCCTCACCAGCGGAATTGTAGGAAGTGCTGATGGGGACCACCAACTGGAACAGTCATGTAGGTGTCCTTCCGATCCAGCCTCCCCATCCATCCATTCATTCTGTAGAAGCATGTCTCAAATTAGCTGAACCTCTCCATCTATAAATGATGGTAATTCAACCATCCTTTACATTTCTGGAGGTTGACCACTGGATGGAATTCTTTCTTCTCCACCAGAAATCGGGTGTTTGAGAAGCCTTGGGGATTGACTGACCAGACAATGGCAACTTTGAACTATTAAGTGTGCCTCTCCTCCTACCACTGTATCACTTTGCTCCTGTAAGAAAATCAGTGGCCATGCCACCTTTCTTGCCATGGGGAGCAATTAAACTCTCTGCAAAACCTCTTGTTGATTGTAAAACCTGTGCATTTGTTGTCGAGCATTGCCAAGCAGTTAGAAACTAAGCTAACCTTCACCCTAGTCTTAGATGGGATGAAAGCACAAGATTCACCTGTGGGCCCACCTAGGACATTGAGGCTCCTCTGAAGCTCCTGCATGCGCCCTGGCCATGGCCACCTCTGGTTGGGAAGAAGCCTCGATATTTGGGTTTATTTTAGAATTGCAGGATTTGCTTGATTTACGACTTGGTTTGCCGCGCACACTCCAAAAACTTCATAGTGTGTTATGATCAGTTTCCCTCATGATGGGGACTCTGTGAAGATGTCAGCACTAGCCCTTTTATTAGTTTCTCAGCCCTGCCACATTTCCCAGGTCATGCATGCCTAGATGCTCCAGTATGTTTTTCCTTTTTTTCATTCTGAGACATGTACACTTGTTTAACTGGGACTACAAGTCAAAGAATGGAAATAAACACCTGAACTGGACCAGCTGTTCATGCATGGATCTGAGAAACTTAGCAGCTATGGTACTTTTCTTTTCGTCCAGTCAGTCACTCCCAAGTGATCGTCCACCATTTGTAGAGAAGCACACCTCACAGGGCTAATATCCTCCCTGTTCCTAAAATACCAGGTTATGTGACTCAGAAAAATTCCTGTTGTGGAACATCTCAAGGTTCTGCTAAGGTTAGGAGTTTGAATTGTGCAGTTGGCATTGTAGTACATCACTTGTCAGGTTGCACTTGTTGCAAAATATATATTTCAGATTACTCCTGTCAGTTGGGCTAAAGCAATTCCAAGAAAATATTGCATTACATGTAGATGCACATATAGAAAATGCATCCACATGTGATACAGAAGAGCAGTGGTGTTCAAGTACTCTTGATTAGGATGGACCACGTGTACAGTAGTCCTCTCTTGTTTCAGTATAGATAATAAGGATTGCGCTTTGTGTCTCATAATTGGTAGGTAATCAAAAACAAGTATACTACATTTTTACATCCTGGTGCAATATCTGGTCAGGAGTGGGGCTGGTCAAGGAGGTGGTGACGGAATGGCTTGCTGCTTTACATTGCTAGTAGCTAAGTCCTGTAGGAGTTTCATGTTGGGAGTGAGGGAACCTGTTCCAAGGGTGTACATGGGCATTCTGGCACATGGATGTGGTATGCTGCAAGTGTCGCCAGTAATCTGCAAATTGTCAGTATGGTGTTTCTTAGGATTCTGCTACACTTGCTCATATGCCTTTGGGGTGATCAGTGTTTTGTTGGTACTGTTAACGAACCCTACTGTGTTGGGAAATCCTATAATAGTATAGAATTTTGCTTTCACCGTAGTCCTAGGGGGAAAATAATGGTGTGTGAGATATTGGACAGGCCATGTGCTTAAGGGGCAGCTCCATAACCTAAGTTTAGCGTTGGGAGCATGATTACCTCTTTCATGTAGCATGCCAGTTGTCCTCGTCCGAGGGTGATCTCCGTTATGCAGTCAGTTTTTCTCTTTGTGGTGGGCACCTTGACCTGATACAGGTTACAAATTCTTTCTGTTTGAAGCAGGATGGTGTCTCTTGCTCCATCTCTGCTCTGTACATCCAATGAGAGGCTGGTTTTAGGGGTGCACTGATCGTGTCAGGGCGGATGCATATCAGAAAGAAGCACTACATGCACCTGATGACACTGAAGCGTCTGAGCCTATACACACATGACCTAATGTATTGCGGACATCTTTTCATATCTTGCCTTATATTCGAGGCATGTCACTTTTTGCCATACTTATTTTATTAATTGTTAATGGCATACATTTCACAGCATTCTTCTGCAATAAACTAGTAATGTACCATAAGTAATAGACAGCTGTACGCTCTCACCAACTGGAAAATGCCATGAAACTAAAACTCTTTCCCTACTCTGCAAGCTCTCAAACACGATACCCTGTAAGCTTTCTCTACGTGGCTACACTTAGGCCAACAGACACTGTTTAACATGGAGAAAAGGTTATTTCGACTTGTCTGTATTTGTCTTAACACTCTCTTGACCACCCTTTCCATTCCTCTAGGGTCTTTGCTCTTTTCTACCTCCCAGTTCATTATTCCTAGTTTTATTCATTTTTTAACTGAAGAGCCCTCAGTCTTGTTTGGGAGAAGCATAAATATTGTAGTCTAGAGCAGTAGCATATCAGAGTGGCCCATTGTGCGAAGAATTTGCTTTCAGACTGGTTGAAGTTACTCACCATTTTTCGGTCTCGCCTAGGCAGCGCTAGTGCGGTCTCTTCCCGTCATACTGTATCAAGGATACGGCCTTGAAAAAACGCCAAGCTTTTTAATTGGTTCCTGTTGCTGTTCTTTACAAATGCTGGCTTTTCATTGGTGAATACACTTAGTGGTCCCTCCTTTTGGAATTTTGTGTCCTCCCGTGAGGACTGGCCCTCTTACATGTGTTCTTACTGTTCAGGTTATTTATACTTGGAGAGAACTCTTTTATTTATTTATTTTTTGGGATGGGCTGCGTCTTTGCTTAAGTGTTCTGTTTACTTGTGCACTGAAACCTCTGTCGCTTCATTTGCTGTCCCATCCCTTCATTTGCTTGGTCCCTTGATCTCCCTATGCCTCACCCCTCCCACAACACTGCTCCAAGCCTCCACCACCCCTCTGAGGCCACTGCTGTTTTGCTCGGGACACTGCTTGCCGGCCTCCATTGTATTCTTGTGTTATTTTATATTTCACATTTTTAGCTTTTAATTATATAGCGCACCTATCCATGTGCGGGGGGGGATCAAACAATCAAGCTGACACCAGACTCGAACCCGGATCCCCAGTCTGCAGAACTCACCGCTGCGCAATATCCTTTCCTTGGCCACATTGCAGGGTGCAGTACCATATGTGGCCAGAAGAGGTCCCCTGGGACACCTAGTGACAGCCTGTGGTACTGCACCCTCACAACAGTGCTTGTTTCATACATGTTTGTGGGAATTAAAGTTAAATCCCTTCCCTGATTGTTGGCGTAACAGCACTGCTTCTCCATTCACTTGAAATCGTCAGGAGTTGAGACGAGAACCTCACAAATTGACCAAATCGCCTTTTTATTATTTATATGATGGTTAATTTACACTAGCTTATTTTCAGAAAAGCAAGAGTACGCTTATCATAAGTGAACTCTGACTACTTAAAGTTAAATAAAGGGATACTTTAATAGAAAATGTAGATATGTTTACTGCGAGTTTGAAGCAAAAAAAGTGTTACTTCCCAAATCCTGCTGCTGACATGCCAACAAAGGCTGTCTTTTCTGGAACTGCAGCACAGTTGAAGAATTTAAGCATTCTAGTCCACTGTTCATAATCAATCGCTTACACACCGCATCCATTTAGGGGGTGTCAGCACCAACTACACTAAATTTACTGTAAAATAGACGTTATCTTCAAAATACATTAAGCAACCGTGCTTTACTTTTTTCTCGTGCTAAGGTTATAAAGTGCATTAAATATCTGAATAATGTTCACAGGCTGGCTTGCATTATGTAATCGGGTTTTAAGCCACAAACACAGCTCAATATTCCACTTCCTGCCTGTTTCTATTATAGCCGCAGTTAATTACCTACCCTCCAATCTCCAGCTGCAGTCTCTTGACAGATTGGGTTAAAAACTTGAGCATTTACAACACCAATAGCTCTAACTTTCACCAATGAGAGATCTATTGCATTGCAAATGCTTGTTGCCATTGCTATCGCATACCAGAGTAGGTGAACCACTCTGCAATGTGCGGCGCTTCCCTCTTTTTTTGAGTCCAGGGCCACTAATTGCCTCACTGCGCCCAAAATGTGGGAAGTCCAAAGCCCATTCCTGATGAGCTATCCCCTCAAAGTTATCAGGTCTTAAACCCAGAGTGACAGATCTGCCGGGATTGTGTGTCCAATAACCAATTAATATGGCTATGGCTTGAAGGATCCCTCTTGTTCCTTGCTCCTCCAAATGAGTTCTGATGTCATGGAAAAGATGCAAAGTATTCGAGATGAAGTCATGTCATTGGTGAATTTTGTATGATGTTGCCCTTTGTGAAACGTTTTTGAATGTTCTGGGAATTTCTGGCCAGGGAGTTTCCTACTAATCTTCCAATATGTCTCCTTTTATGTCCTTTTTCCTCCCACCTAGATGTAACAATTGGTATCTCATGTCACTCGTCTGCAGTGTTGTGTAGGTTTGAGATGAGTCCTCCTACTCCCACTTGCATTTGTACTATCTTCTCATTGTGTCAAGTGCCTAGTATTAGTCTCTGAATTGGTTGGGTGTAATGCTCAATGCCTCAGCTGACTGTATTGGAGCCATTCTGTTTCTGAAATTACACATTTCGAATCGCACTTTTGGAATGCTTTAATCTTTCCGTGGTGGAAAAAGGTCTGCCATTCCTCTGCACTCTGTTTTTCCTATCCGTGAAACGCGGGGCTCCCCAGGGTTACTGTTAAGTCTGGATTATGGTGTATAGGAGTCTGGGTTGATGGGAACATATTGAGACCCCTTTTTTACTGCTATTTGGATCAATACCTGTAGGGCAGATTTAGCAGTGGCCACCAGGTAGGCATTTTTAAGGGCGGTGTCCCCTCCTCCCTATGCCCCCCCTCTCCTCACCCCCCACCGTTTAGCCATTCCAGGTCCCATAAGTAGCATCCCGTTATTGCCCAGATTAAGAAAACAATTCTCAGATTGTAGGCCATTCTATGGTAATGCGTAGGTGTTCTGTCCTGCTGTATTGTAGGAGGTCCGGCATGTTTGTCCTCCCGACTCCCTGGGGGCCATGAAGATTTTCTTAAGGATTCCTGCTTGCCCCCTGCCCATATAAACGCCATTGGACGTTTTTGTACTGCCTGTATATCTGCAATTGGGGTGGTTATTAGAGTGTGCTACTTTTATGCTAGTAAAAGAGCCAGCCAAAAGGAGCCTAAGAGCCAAGGATTTATTGTTGGTTCATCGAATGTGTTTTCCCTAATCTTCCACCCTCTTATTTTTGGCAGTAGACATTTCAGAGTTATGTTATGAGTAGGTCATATCGGTTGTCACCTCGCTTTTATAGATGATAAACTGTGGGTATTTCCTTTTCAATAAATTTGTATTTAGGCATTACTTTAGAGATTACCAGTAATAGCCCATAAAAACACTTATGGAGAGCTGCTATACCTGAAATAGCATATAGTTCTCTTTGGTCATTTTGTGATTGCACTAATTTTCAGGAGCACGTATTTAAGACTTTTATCACGGAGAAGTGCAACACTATCAGATTTGCAAGTTAATTTAAAGTACTTTCAGGTTAAGTAAGCGCAGTCCTGGGCACACGCGGTGAGGGTATTTGCAATATAACATTCAGTATCGATGTGTTATATAAATGCAGTGGTCAACATCAGTATTAGTTCAAAAAAGTTTCTTTATATTTCAACAACTAGTATGTTGAACACAATAAACCAGCCAACACGTGTTTCGTCACTGGGAGAGGTCCCGTGACTCATCAGGGCTAAACAGCGATAGCCTCTGGCGATGTGCTGGACCCCAGATACCGGTGATACTTCCAACCCGGTAGGGGGCGAGCGGGAGACGGGAGCAACTGGGCAGACAGGCGCTGGATATTGCACCACGCTGGAATCGAAGGTAGGAAGTAGGGGACAGCGGGCTGTGGGTAAGCCGGCGGCGTATATGAAGCTAAGGCTGGGGCGGGTACGCCACGGCGCTTGGAAGGAAGATGGAACCTGGTGTGACAGGAGGAGGCTGTCCAGTGTCCGGCGAAGTTGCAGGTAGCAAGGAGCCGGGCAGGCGGGGTGCGAAAAGTAGCCCGGGTGCAGGAGAAATAGGGCGATGTCGGGTCGTACGCTTGCAGGATAATGCAGACGCCTGGGGTCCGGATCGATGAGTTCTGAGGGGACACTAGAGCCGTGTGGAAAGGAATGGTTAATGCTCTGAGTGTTATAAAGTGTAATTCATCTGGGAATGTGGCTTGATCCTGATATATCTTTCAATCCTCAGATTACCTCGATTTGTAAAGAACACCAGCGTCCAACTTGTAAGGCTGTGAAGGGTACTCCATGAATCATACAGTCGAACTCCCAAGTGGCCCTGCTTAAATTAATGTCATATAGTCTGCATCGGTACCCCAAAGATGTAGATTTTGAAACGCCAGAGAATACAGATTTTAAGTGATGACATTCTGATTTAATCGAGAACAAAAAATATGATCACCATAGCCAAGCCCTAAAAGAATTGCACTTAAAACTATTTCCAACTTGAGAAAGTGCATCTTCCATGATTGCTTTGTTTTCTGGCAAGGCACGTTTTGGGCGGGAAGACCTGGTGTACTAGTTTTTGCACAAAAAATGTTACTCTCGGTTAAGGTTTCTTAGTTGTTAGGTGATGCCTAGCATTTACTGTCTATAATGTGGCTGATGCTGACTTGGCTGGAAATTGATGTGTATTCTGGCACATATGTGCAGTCACTGGAACTAATCCCCAGGGGAAGCAGGCTGTTAAGTCCACAATTAAGGACAAGACGACTTCAGGAGAACTATTTTGTGAATCGTTCGCTACAACATCCATAGGACATGGTCCACTCTGGACCAGTGCTCATTACATAGACACCATACGGGTCCAAAAAACAGGAATCCTCTGCATTGAGTTGAATTCAAGTTGTCATGAAGTCCACTTGTGTTTTTTTATTTATTATATATAATGGGCAGACCAGAAAAGTTTAATGGGGGATTAGCTTGGTGGCACCACTGTCCTAACCATCTGAGGACTTTGATTCCTACAACTTAAACAATGTTCATTGTAGGGGTATGTTTTGTGGCCAAGGCTGATCGTCTTCTGAGACAACCGTTTCTGGGCTTATTAATAGTAAAATAAACTGATTCTAAGTAAATGCATTCCCTACTTATCAGTGCCACGGTCCCATAGTTTATAGTGACCAGCTACTCAGGAGATGCGCCTAAAATGGAGTTCCCTATAGGGAGCATACTGTGGGTGTTGATACTGCATCTATGGGTACCTGAATAATGTTGAGTTGTTGGTATTTTAAACATGTTGCTCTTCTTCCAACTGTGCGGTTCCATAAGAGACCAATCCGGGCTGTCTTTAACTGGAATCCCAAGACACAGACACTCTGTCCAGTTTTATGTGTGCCAGACTGTAGCTCCTCATTTGTGTGGTGGAATCCAGGTACCGTTTGAGTGGTGGGCTACTGGGTTTGTTCAGATGATGCTGCAGTTTGGTTCAAATTGCAGCCATTTCGTCCTTGGGTGACTATTAGATCAACACTTATACTACTTTTTAACCATTACTTATAGAAAATATGGAGCACTTGGCAGTGCTCATTTCCCTACATGTTAACTAAACAGCAGAACTGCTGGTCTGTTCCCATAAATTGTCTATTGAAAGTAGGTGGTTTGTAATTTCAGTGTGTACAGTCCGTAATGAATTAAGAATCGGATCTTCCACTTGTATTTCATCCATTTTCGCAAGATGTTTGATTGTATGCTTCTTTTCACTTCGTTTTTTAAAATTTATTTTGGTATGTATTACATGAGACTTGCGCTTTCAATCTATTTAGCGTTAATTAATGCTAGACTACCGCGGGTAGTTAAAGTAACCTCTGCAGTGTACCGTATCTGGATGACTCAATTTTCCAGGTTTCTTATCACCATTGTTGCAAATTTCACAAATTTTAACTGATGTAAGAGGCATTTCGACCGTGGTGAAGACTTATTTATTTAAGCATCCCACACCCGCATGGCACTGAAGAACTCTGCGTCATGATGAAATGTAATTAATGTTCACTTCAATCTGCTGAGCTATTTGTCTGCCAGCTCGCAGCGTGATTGGGAATTAAGATCCTATAATTAAGAGACTGCTTCACGATGGATGTTGCCGCTGATGCACTTATTCAAGCATTGGCCATTTTAAAATGGAGGTTCCCGTCCCATGCAGCATATATTGTGACAGTCTTCGTTCTGTTTTTAAATGCTTTGGGAAAATCGGCTGCAGTGAATTTCCTAAAAATGTTCTCTTCCCACTTTCGTTAGCCTATTGAGAAGAAGTGGTGAATTAGTCACAGTCGCAGCTCTAAGTGCCACAAGAAGGCAAGAAGAGGGCTACCGTAGCTCGCTGTGCCGTACGACTCGAGCTGCACCTAACTGCTGAAGCCCCACATGGTCAACGCTTTTGGGGGTGCTTGTGCTCTCTTACAGAGGGGAGGCAGACTAGCAGTTAAGGGGCGGGGCCAAAACCGATTTGCATGTGGTTAGTTTTTGTAGTGGCACAGGGAGCAAACAAGCATTGGCAAAATCTGCTCTTGCCTTGCTAATGATTTTCGGTTGGCAGTAGCTTTAAAAATTGTCAGCATTTGCAAAGCCAGTATCGGCGACAGACATTTTGAAGTTTTAGTTCTATTCTTTCAAGGTGTCTGCACCTTGCATGACACAGCATTGTGGTTATTTTGAAAGCGTATAATGAAATTAAAAAAACATTTATATAGCGCAATAGCTACCCTGAGGCATCCCAGCGCTGCAAACGGACGTAGACAGAGAGCAGGCCCATAATTAAGTGCAATTGTTAAAGAGCCAGGTTTTTAGGAGTTTACGGAAGGGCAGCAAGTTAGGCTCCGCCCGTATATGGGGGGGAGGGGGGAGAGCGTTCCATAGTCTGGCGGAGTTATAAGAAAAGGAGCGGCCGCCACATCTAGCTCTCTTTATTCTCGGGAGTATGGCAAGAGAGATGGACGCTGAGCGGAGATTTCTGCTTGGATGGTATGGAATGATCATAGATCGGCTGATTGCTGGTCCATTCCTCCAAAAGGACTTATGTGCAATACACATAGCTTTAAATTGGATTCTCTCCCTGACAGGCAGCCAATGAAGGCTCCTCAGTGCAGGTTTTGCAGATTGCCGGTAAGGGATCTGGAGGAGCAGGCGAGCTGCACAGTTTTGGAGGATCTGGAGCTTGTGGTAGTGGATTGAGGGGCTCCTAAATAAAGGGTATTCCCATAGTCCAGGCGAGATGGAATGAGAGCCTGGACCATAATTCTTCTTGCCTGAAATGGGAGAAGAGGGAGTATTTTACGTAACATCCTCAGCAGGCCATAATAAGTGGCCGATAGTTTTGCCACCTGGTAGTTAAAGCTCAGGGAGCGGTCCAGCCAAATGCCAAGGCTTTTGATCTGTTTTTTTGGTTCTGGGGCAGGGCCAAGACAGTTGGGCCAAAGCAGCTCGGAATTGAAAGATGGCGAGTTACAGAGGAGCATAAGCTCCGTCTTGTCCCCATTGAGTTTTAGGCAAGAGAGTTCCATCCATTTGGCTACCTCCTCTAGGCAGCTTCCTAGGTCGCTGGATGACTTCTCGGGATGGTTTAATGCCACCACGAGCTGCGTGTCATCAGCGTAGGTAACGATTTTTATGCCAAATGGACGGACAATCTCTGCCAAAGGACTCATATAGACATTAAACAGCGTGGGGCTCAGGGAAGATCCCTGAGGCCCCCATCAGCTGAGGGACATACGTTTGGATACGACGTCTCCTTCAAAGACCTGGAAGGATCGTTCTCCTAGGAAAGACTGCATCCAAGTGATGACACCACCTGTCACTCCCAGACTCCTGAGTCTGAGGATCAGTGTTTCGTGGTTGACTGTGTCGAATGCAGCACTGAGGTCCAGGAGAATGATTGCTGCAGTGCCCCCTTGATCCAGAATCCTCCTGGACTCCTCAGTTACTGCTAATAGGGCGGTTTCAGTCCCATGTTGGGCACGGAAGCCAGTCTGCGAGGGGTGAAGTAAATTGTTGGATTCTAAAAACTGTACCAGAACTGAGTTGACGTGCCTCTCCAAGATCTTACTCCGCCTTGGGAGGAGGGAAATGGGGCGATAATTCCCCAAGTTATCTTGGTTAAGGTTAGGTTTTTTTAGAAGAGCCTTCACCATTGCGCATTTCCATGCAGGGGGACCACTCCAGAGGAAATGGAGGCATTGACCAGATCAAGGACTACTGGAAGGATGTTCCCGGTGACTGAGGTCAGAGCACGGGGAGGCGCAGGGTCTCTTGGGAGCCCGATTTTACCCGAGCCATAATGGCGTCTAATGTTACAAGGTCCAGTGGGGAATAAGCTCCAGTACTGTTTGGGTACCATACACTGGTACAGTAATGGGAGCCAAATTTTGTTGGTTGTGAGTAGAAGGGAAAGTCGATTATATATTTTGTATTTTCTGGTGGAAACAATAAAAGCATGACTGGATTCGGCCATCGATGGCTTTGTAAGTACGAGCGCAATTTTATAGATTGTTTTAAAATATTTATTGCATTTCATGTGCTGTGCTAGCGCAATTTTTTAAAAAGAATCCACATTGCCAAAGCCAATGGTGGTGGGAGAGTGATGGTGGAGAAAGAGAACTGGGGGAGCTGAAGCAGAGGTGACACTGAGCTGCAGCAGAGATTGGTGTATGAGGGTGACGAGAGAAACTAGATAGCGGAGCCAGTGAAAAACCACAAACGCACACTCTAAGTACAGACCAGAGATCGAGAATTAAAAGCAAACTATGAACTCCATTGGAGTGCTGTTTCAAAAATGAGAGTAAAGAGGCAGGCGAGCCATCCAGTCAAGAGCAAAGAACTGAGGGGTAGTCCAGAAAGCCATCTAGTGATGACCAGGGGCCTGATCCAAAGCCCACTCTATGTAATGTTCTAGGCAATGCTGTCTGTAACAAGGCGGCAAACACTGGGAACTGGAATGTGGTTCGGAGGGTTTACCCAGTGGCTGGGATTAAATCAAGCGTCCTTCGGTTACCTACTGCAGTCCCCAGTAGTTGCATCGTTTTGTGTAGATTCTGTTGTGTGAAATACTGCCCAAAACCAGGTGCCGTTACTAATTTCAAGCAGTATGGTTTAATTTGCGCAACTGCAGAGGAAGATAGGAGAATTGAGTGCTGTTTAATGTTCTTCTTCCCACTGCAGCCTACATGTGCTGCACTCCCACTGCGGTGGCAGAATGAACTGTCAGTGAGGGGTTTATGATTCATGGTTTAATGAACAGCATTTTCTTAAAGGAAATGTTAAAATGTTCCATGCGATCCATTTGCTAAGCAGCAAGCGCCTCCCACCATCAAACCATTGTACGAGCTATAGAAGAGTGAAAGGATTCGCGATCAGGTGGTATTCTTGAAGGATCCGCGCTCTCGATGCGGCTGTGTTAATGTGAGGAAAATGCTGCTGATGGATTGCAATAAACTCAAATGTTGCCATGGAAACCACTGCTTCACAGCCTACTTACTCCAGCAAACAGCCTATTTGTACATTACCTGGTTTGTGAGATTTCACATCCGATTTTTTTTTTAATGTACTGTATCAGAAATGTAATAGTGGGACTGGCACAAAAATCGTCTGTTTATGCACACAGCTAGGTTATGAAACATTAGTCTTCTGGCCCGTGTCTGCCACTGAAATAAAGTATCGCTAGCAGCAAGGCTGGCGTTTCACCTCAAGCCCGACCTGCATCAACCCTCTGCTATCACAGCACGAGGAGCGCTCGCTGCTTTGCCGAACCACAATCTGCTGTACCCTTAAACAGGGCACAAGTCCTAATAAAAGAAGTGGGGGGGACCAACCTAGTTAGGCAGCATGCAAGTGACATCACTGCGTGCGACATCACTGCGCATGACATCACACATGGCAACACAGGAATTGACATCATAGAAAGTGGCATCACAAGCCATGGCTTTACAGGAAGTGGCATCACAAGAAGTGACATCAGATCTAAAGCCCTCACATATGTGTTTAGCAAGTCTATCATGTGTACGTTTGAGCGCATTGCGAAGAGAATAGCACAGTGAGCTATGGAAAATGATATGCGACTTCTACACCTTGCAATCCCCCAGTTTTATGTAACACATCCTGTACATTCATTAACAAACTTACATAATTTATTGTACATGTAATATGCATGTGTTGATGTAAAGCGCTCTGACACCCTGCGTTGGGATGAGTAGGGCTATACAAGAAAAAATAGTGGCACTTAAATTATTTCAACGCCTCCCCCGGTGTAGAAAGTTCTATATAAATGCAATTTGCTTTGTGTAAATACTGGGGAAACAAGGACTGAACAAAGTGAAAAGCTGCATCTCTTAACCGCTTCGCCGCGATCGGAATTCCGCCCAGGTGCTGGACATTCCGATCGCGGGTGTGGTCGTGACGAGCTCATCTCGACATGCGCACACGCCCACCGCGCAGCATGACGAGCTGAGCTCGTCATGAGCATAGAGGGGGTTAAGTATGTGTGAAGTGCTAACAAGGTGTGAGCCTTTGTTTCCCCTCCGCTTCATTTGCATCAGGTGTGAGGCTCCTGACTGCTCCCAGCCAAGAGACTCGAACAAAAGGAGGCCAGATGACACCTCAAATTCGGCCTTTGTTATGGGCCCAGCAGGAGTCTTAAATAAGAAAGCCCCGTCCCCGCCTGCACGTTGTTGCTTGTTGCAGATGGAAAGCAGACAACCTGCAGGTGCTGCTGAAAGTATCCTGGTGTTTGGAAATTACACCGGGACGAGTTCAGCACATTATTCAGTGGGGCCCAAATTCTTGGCAGGGTGGACGGCGTTCACCCTGTGAAAATAGTGGGTGGACTCTGTCCACCCGCATGTACCCTGACTCGTGCCCTGCCCTTACGTTTTTCTACTCTAGTCCTCTCCTACTGGCCCCACACAGTTCTTTGTTAATGCACCTTATGCACGACCTGCAGTACTCCCTCTCCTCGCCTCCCTTTCCTTCAGCACGCTGACAGAACCCTGCCTTAACTCGCTAACTTCCAATTGATTTGCAGTTACGGGAATACTGTTTTCTACAGTATGAAGGAGCTCAAGAGAGAGGTGGAGGTGTAGCAGCTCTCTTAAAAATAAATAAATAAATTCTTAAACACTACTGCCTTCCCAAGCCCTGAATTATGTTCGCAGTCTAAGCTTCTTATGTTTACTACTGCCACCTCGTCGAAACCTATCACAGCCTGTGGAATTTGTTGTATTCGACCGGGGCCAGCAAAGCTTCATTTGAATCCTTTTCAGGCAGCGTTATCATATGGGTATTGAGGATTATCCTGTAGTATAGATGAGTGATTATAATCTTATTGTAGAAGATAAATCCTACTTGAGTAGGTTACTTCCCCAGCCTCGCCAACATGGGGTTCATACAAATTATTAATAAGCCAGCTCGCGTTATGGGACACAATCCCAGACAGCTTTCACATACTGCACCTAGGTGTACTCTGGAATGAACGTGTGTGAAACAGGACAACTGGAGTGCTGAACGGAAACTGTGCAAACACTGCAGCATGCAGGCTATGGTCCCTCTTTTGTAGGCCTTTAAAGCGCCTAATAGAATGGAAAGTGCGAAGCTCACTCTGTAGAATGAGGGACACAGTGTAAGGTGGGAACCGGGACAGTTGGTGGATGGGACTTGAATAGAAAGTTGTGCAGGAGGATAAGGATTGTGAATTTACAAGAAACGCTTCAGTTACTGGTCTCGTGTAAGTAATTGAACTACACGACAATTTGTTGATAAGCTGTATATCGGAATCCTGCTGCTATATGGACCCATTCCACAGTGAGAAGAAAGGCCAATCAGCTGTTTAAAATTCGACATTGGTAAATAGATATGTACTGGTGAGCAGGGCTCGGTAAGAGTGAGAGCGGTGCACGAGTCCTGAACTCCAGATAAACTTCACGCGCAGGACAGTGACATCGTCCATCCCACCTTATGTCATGTGTTGCATTGAACCAACTGAGAACACGAGAGAACTGTACTCATTGCATACCTTTCTGGCAAACACAACAAGTTGATGGACGGAGTGCTGAAACTTCAACTCCCCCCCCCCCCCCGGGTCAAAAGACCTGGGTTGAATCCATTGTTCTTTTGCTCACTATGCCATCCCAGTTTGGACCCAGCCATATGCAAATCAGTCTTGACCCTGCTCCCCATGGGAACAGACCAGCCCGAACTGCCAGGCCAGGTCCTCCCTGGACATGAAACAAGAATCCTGGCGCCGGTTTCGGGCATCACCCCTCATCAGCCAGGCTAGCTGGGGTGGCATAGTGATTCAACCAAGATCTCTTGACTAGTGGTGATTGGTTGAAAAGTTTCAGCAGTCCGTCCATCATCTTGTTGTGTTTGCAATGTACTTTTCCGTGCCACCCCAAAAGCAGTGCTTTAAATGGAAATCTAAAAGTGCTAGTACTCGCTATCCAGAGTACATGGATATGTTTCAGTACTCTCATGAAATGCTTTGTAGGAGTGCTAAGCAGTGCAGGTTTTCTCCATTCCAAATTGAAGAAGTGCAGGTACTCCGTACAGGACAGTACCTGTCCATTTAAAGCAATGCTCAGAAGTAGACAAACTGAATTCACGCAAAGCAAATTATGTGCAGTAGGTTCATCTTTGTAACGAAGTAAGTAAACGCTAATAGTGTGGATGAAGGTGTAAGAGACATAAATGTGGAAAGTACACCATACGTCTTTCAATTTTAGCACATTTTTTCTTGCATGCATATTTTACATGATTCATAATACCTTAAGATGGCTACATCACAATCTTTTTCATTCAAGGCACAATTAAAATTCGTGGCATCTCCTGGTGAGCCACTTCTCAGTTGGTTAGAATGTGTTCAACAGTAAAGGACGGAAGTTTTAATCTTAAAAAAAAAAAAAAGAACACTTATTTACATTCTGTCTCTTGAAGGATTGCTTGTTTATAGCCAAACGTGTGAAAAAAGATGCAAAATATGTTTTTGTGAACTCTTTGGCTGATCTGAATGAACACTTATCACATGTAGTGTGGGTGGTCATTACCAGATTTTTTTTTGGGGGGACGACAATTAAACGGTGACGCACTGGATGAATTTTTCAGCTTAAAAAAAAAAATAGCTGTTATGTGCAAATTTGCAACGTTACATGACATGTTTATAAGAGACAAGATTGTAATCCGTAACAGTAGTCCTGGGATACAGGATAGAATGTGTGAACTTCTGCGGATTTCCAGAGCCTTGTAATGGAACTTTTGTTGACTGAGGTGGGACGGCCTTTTTTCTGGGTGATCTACTGGTGATGGGGAAGAATAAGGAAGATCCAGACAAGTGTTCAGGGAAAGTGTTGCAGAATTTGGGGGAAAGGGACTTACGGCTCAAATCAGTAAACATAAGAGAATTAAGTAATTTGTTTAGGTCAGAAGGTTAGTTGGAAAGGAATAAGATCAAAGGAGAAGGTGCATAAAGCTGTCAGAGCCGCACCTGTGCATTGATGTAAAGATGAACTTAGATCTTTTCTGAGGTTGGCAGAGTTCTATTCTGTTAGTTCCAAATTTTTCATTTTGAGGCAACTTTTAAAACCTCAGGCCAAATTCGAATGATCAGATGGTGTCAAGCTAGCCTTTGACAAAATCAAGTAAGTAGTCTGTAAAGTGCTGCACCTACATAGTTACAACTCTGCTGTAAATACCATTTTGACCACTGATACAAGCAGAAAAGGTTTAGGTGCGGTCTTCTGTAAGTAGAGTGGTCAGGCAGAGAAGTTGTAATTGCGTATGCTTCTAGGACACTTTCTCCTACAGAAGAAAGAATTTCATTTATAGGGAAACTCTTAGCTTCAACACTTCCAGAAGGTTTACTTGGTGGAAATATAATTAAGAAGTGGTCACAAACCTTTTACAAAACTGTTAATCACTGAGGGTTTGTTGAGAACTTATTTATGTGATTTCAGTTATGAAGTGAAGCATGTGCATTGTGTGCAAAGAAGTGGATGAGTGCTAGTGAAAGTGATGTAGGGTTGAAATTGGTTAAACTTTTGTTCAGAATAACTATTATTTACCCAACAGGATGTTTTTCTCTCACAAATCCAAATTCTTCCCTGTACCATAAACTCTGCAGAATTTTTGAAATTCGTTTACTATTGTATCCGTTCTCCCCATTTATTACCTTGCAACTTAAATATTTGTTGTTCTTGGGTGGTGGCCATATCGTGAATCTGAAAGGATTTTGTTTGCCTGCTGAAATACAGCCCCTGAGAGGGATAGCTTTCGTTATTGGTGGCAAAGGCTGTTTACAGAAGCTTCATAGGAAACGTCCCTGGGTTAGTGTCATGAACTCCTGCAGGTATCACCCTTAGGACCATATATTCAATTCAAAAATTCTTTATTTCGGCCGTTATGGCCATAAAAGCACAAAGAAAAAAAATACAGCACAATTTGTACATATCATTCTTGCAAAGATAAAGTGCGCGTGCATTGCAATATTTAAAAAAGGGAGTTCTGAATATAAATATAAAAGGTGGTGATTCGGAATTTATATTTTTTTAAAACATTTAAAAAGGTAATTAAAAAGTATTGATAGTACCATATAACAAAAGATTCAAAAGGTGGGCTTCCTATATTGCTTTGACCCTTTAATGCCAAGATGATAGTACTATGTCCAGAAACACAGGTGGACAGTAATGATGAAAGCAGTAGTGGACTTATGCCAATAACATAAAGGACATCACACAGCATTCCCTGGTGACTGCTCCAGATCCTCGCAGCAACTACCAGAATCTGGAACACTCCCCAAAGTGCACCCAACCTTATATTCCACTGTTAAAGCGACCTACTGACCCATAACGTACATCTTTCCCCTGAACAAAATTTGACTAAAAAGAGCAAAGTATAAACCCATACATAGCATAAATTTACTGGAGCAAAATATAACACCAACACAAAAACATTAATGTTTAGTCCTGCATGCATTTGGGTCAACGTGTAACCCTTCTGCCCCACCAGCTAAGGAATTCTGAACAGTGTCGGTGTCAGTCCCCGCAGGAAGAGCACCAACCCTATCTCCTCCTCCATTAGGCAAACCCAAACTCGAATCTTGTTCAGAACCTGGACTGTCAACCCCACACACCTTCCCAAGACACCAACACTCAGGTTCCATAGCGCCAGCCTCAGGTTCCCTCATGGTTGCATCACCAGCCTCCTACAGACCATCCTTCATTCTGACAACAGCATCACTCCTCTTACTCCACCATTTTCCACCAAAATTGCATGCTTAGACACTTTCACAACACGAATAGCGGGAAAAAACTTCCCCCCCTGAAACTGCACATCTCTCACCTTGTTCAAAGTATTATACATTTTTTTGCTTTTTTTCCTGAAAATCCCTTACTTTGCGACGTACAACACTCGACTCGGGCACACTAGTAGCAGCAGCTATTTTATCGAAAACCCAATTAGGTGACAACTTGCAGGAAGAATGCTTTCTCCTCAACAACAGAAATGGGTACACCCCTGTAGAAGAGTGCGGCGTATCACGATAGCGCCACAACCTGTCTTGAACTATTTCCATGACCTAAACCCCCAGTAGACACAGCAACATGAATGATTTTCTTCAACATCCTGTTCACCCTCTCCACCATTCCATTACCATGGGTAATATACAACGTCGCCGACAAATACTTGATGTCAAATGAATTTAAGAACCCCTCCATTGCTCAGGACTTAAATTGTACTCCATTATCTGTAACCAAATCCTGGGAAACACCTTCCCTTCTCAATAAATTTGTTAAACATTCAATGACCGAATGTGTGTCAGGCTCCCGCAAAATTTTAAGTTCCACCCACCTTGAAAAATCCAGCACCACCAAAGCATACCTCATTTGCTTGTAAATTGTACATAGGCCCCGTGAAATCCATCAGTAATTTTTCCCCCAGTCGGTTAGGAAGATCAACAGGACAAAGCAAGGTCTTGTACACCTGTAAGGACTTATCTGCTTCCCTGCAACCAGTGCAATTACTCAGAATCCCCTCAATCTCATGGTTTATTCCGGGCTACCATTAATAAACTCGCACTCTCTTCTTGGTTCCTGTCATGCCTAAATGTCCTTGATGAGCCAGCTTTACAAATCGCACCTTCAAATCCTCTGGCGGGATGAATATATTTCCATGTAAAACAAAATCCAATTCCATAGACAGGCCTTGACCTTAAAATGGGACTTGAACTCATTGCCCAAATTCCTTTCTTGGGGCCAACCCTTGGCAATGAACTCCTTACAGGGCTACCTGACATGCATCACGTACCAAACAAGCATTCCACTCCTAAGTGTTATAGAACCTACAGTGACTATAACTCCAACAACACATTCGAGTTTCTCCTCTTTTGACACTCGCAGTCATCACCCATAGGAGACCTAAACAGAAAGTCCACTCTTGAATCCTCCCCACGAAATTGAACTCATCCATCATTGCCAACAATCTAACCAACCTTGGACTGGCTCAACTTAGATTCTTCTCAGACAAGTAGAGAAATGTTTAGTCACCCAAGCACAAGCTAAAGCTTCCCTCTCTGGTGCTATAATTCCTTTCTGCTGGAGAATGACGTCTAGAAGCATACGCTACTCTATTTACTGTTGCATCTACCAGCTGAGTGAGAACTGCTCCAAGACCCACACCAGTGGCATCTGCAGTCACAGTAGATAGTACATCATCTCTGAAAGCACTAAGAGCTGGAGTGTCAACAATCAACTTCTTCAAATTTTCAAACACCGCCTGATCTCCAGAACGTCACACATACTGCTCATCTCTCCATAATAACTTTCCCAGGGCTTCAGTTTGGAGAGCAGAATTGGCTATAAATCGGGAGTAATATTCACACATACCCAAGAAAGATCTTAGCTGGTCTTTATCCACAGGCTCGGGACTCTTTGATGGCATTCATCAATTCAGCATCTGCTTGATGTCATCTCCTGAAAGCACAGGTCCCAGATACTCCACTTCTTTCACCATAATGTGGCCTTATTCCCTCTTAACTGTAAATCCTTGATCTTGCAAAACGCTCAACACTTCACTCAGTATTTTCAAATGACACTCAACATCATCAGGAAATACCTTAATATCATCCTGGTATGGCATCACATGCTTACTCTGCTCAAATAACTTAAACATTAATTTATGAAAAACCAACGCTGCAGGGTCTTGGCCAAAATGTTAGTCGCAAAAATCTGAATGCCTCAAATAGATTGTTGAAGGCGGTCAACGACTAGACTCCTCATATAACTCCTCCTGGTGATATGTGACTTTTAGGTCTAATGTGGAAAATACTTTTAACACCTCCCAGTTGAGCTAACATTTCTTGCATCTTTGGGAGAGGAAAACAGTCCACCGAGACACTTTTTTTTTTTTTAAGGACCTGAGGTCAACACACAGTCCCCGGTCGTCATCTTTGTCCCAATGATAGGAGAGATCCATTGAGAGGAATCAACTGGTTCTATGACTTTTCCTGAACACAAATTATCCAGGTGTTCCTTCAGTTGACTCCTAATGCTCAATTGAACACTCCTAACCTTGTGCACAACCGGGATGGCACCATCTTTCAACACTATTTTGTGTTTGAATCCCTTCACTAACCCTAACCTATCTTCTAACAAGAAATCATGCCTACCCAGTAACTGGCCACGATTGTGGAATAAGGGAAGGGGGAGCATTGTCGGCTAGCGAGATAGGAAATTCAGTACCCTATCTCAAAATCATTCCAAATGCTCCCTGATCTCTCCAACCAAGGATATTGTAACTTTTCTTGGTCATGTAAACCTTAGTAAAAATTGATCTATCTTTATATTTGACCGTTTCAGGAAAATAACCCAGCATGTCAATAGTATGTTCTCCAAAAGTCACTGTACGTATATCAGGAGGACATAATTGAACTGTACCCCATTCCTTCAAATACAACTTGTCCGTGATGATTGTGATAGGAGAACCAGAATCGACCATGACTTCTATTCCTGTGTTACCTACTCCAATGTTACATACAGGGCCCCCTCCTCTGGCTCCATTTTGATGGGTTTCTAACATTTCGAAGGATAAAACCACCCTACTTTCGTAATGTTCCATTTTTTCATTACCTCTTTGGTGGCATTATCATTAATGAGTACCACTTTTTGCACTTTTTTACACACCCTAGCAAAATGGCCAACCTTTTTACACTTTAAACAAGTGAATTAGAACCACATCTAAAACGGGATGGACCTGAATTCATAGCCATTTTCCCCAATTTCTTATGGTCCTTGGAAGAACCAGAGCTACGGTTCAACTTTAAAAATATTGCATTAACTTGCTCCACATCATCTTTGAAGTGGTTGTGAAGTCAATTAATGGCTTCCAAGCATACATCCCATTCCACCTCACATGCTTGAATGGCAGGTGGCAATGGTCAAAAATCCTCTGGCCACTAGCCCCTAACCAATTTTAAAAAGTAAAGCCAGCTATCTTGTAGGAGCAAACTTGAACCAATCAATAGCAATTAAATAACTGTCAAATTTCTTGAACCATTGCTTCCATTTTAACCTGTTAACGCCGGTTCTGTAAGAAATGCTGTGGAAATATTGGCGTTCTGCATTTTCTTCAAATACTTTACCTTCCATGTGTAAAGTAGTGTTTATATTCGTTTATTTTGTGTGTGTATATGTGTGTGTGTGTGTGTGTGTGTGTGTGTGTGTGTGTTTGTGTGTGTGTGTGTGTGTGTGTGTGTGTGTGTGTGTGTGTGTGTGTGTGTGTGTGTGTGTGTGTATGTATATATATATATATATATATATATATATGTATATATATATATATATATATATATATATATATATATATATATATATATATATATATATTCAAAAGCAATCTCCATCGCTGGGGCCCCCAACCCTGCAGGGTGCCACTGCTGACGAGGACGAAGAGTCCCGTTAATTAAATCCACACAAAAAGATGCCAAGCCCAGTTCCGGATTCAAACGGCCTTTATTCAACTGTTTTAGGCCGCCTGCAAGTATACTCCTGACGCGTTTCGGCGAAAATGCCTTAATCATAGGAAAATGACTTCACTAGCCTCAGGTGTTTTTAACTCAATTGCCATGTGACATATAATAGATACTACAGTTCCCACAATGCTCCTTGTACCGCAGTGCAATACTTATCAGTCCAATACTGCAGTACTTATTTCAGAAAATATATTTCCGTGAGTTTGTATGCACCTTTTAAGTTTTTCAAATGATTCCACAGTTCAGTTTGTAAGATGTGGTATAGCAGCATAGAGCTGCCTGTTTGTTCAGGTGCTCAGTGTCATTGTGCTCTACCCAATCATGCTGTAATTCTTGTTTTTTCTAGATTGGCACTTGTCTATTGCTCGAGTTAACGGAGTATTGCATCGTGATCAGGAAACTTGCTTCTTTGCTCGCTCCTTCTAGGGGCCTTTTGTTATCCAGCAGCTTGGAGAAAGGCAATGGAGGTGGTTTCTACCAGCGATATTGTTGGTTAGTAGAAGGTATGATCATCCCCCATCTCCTAGTCCTCAGACACGGTGTTCACCTCAAAACATGTAAATGCAGAAACGTCACAGTTTACTTCTACGAGTTGCGTTATTCGACCTCTCTCAACTGACGGGGGTGCTTGCTGCCTCAAATACAAATCCGAGATACATAGCCTATTGACAGGAAGGAGCAACTCTTGCGGGTTTTCAACGTGTCAGGCTAGTTTGTGAGGCATACGTGCCAATCAGAAATGTGCAAACCCACGTACGTGGTAAGGCTGCTTCAGAGACCGCTCGTCAGGTCTCTGCTACTGATTTTCTACTCACAAATTTTGCCGACCTTGTGTATTTGTAGTTGTATGTAAAGAGGAGTATATACTATGAACGAGGGAGCACGTATGTACAAAACATTGTCCAATAGCATAGCATTTCATTTACACGTTATTTCAATAACTAAATAGTCTTGTTGAATGTTGCTGTACATTTAACTGTATTAAAGGAGAGGAAATAAAACGGAAAGCCTAACGAAAGAACATCTCTAGATAACAGTGCAGGTTGCCATTGTGGAAATATTTAATTTAAGAAGGCTATCCACTGTCACTAGATACCTGGTTTCAGGTTATGCTGCTCGGATCTGATCTTTTATTCAGGGCGTGTTCTCCATTTTAGACGTTTGAAAGCTTTGCTGGGCTTTGCTTGGGTAAAACGAGATTGGCCTGATCATTTCCTGTAAAGTCATGCTTTTATCAAGTATAAGTCAGTTGCGTGGGAGCTTGTTTGTTACGATGTAGGAAATTCGAGACGCCCCTCCCAAAATGCTTGTATGCTTCTAAATTCTAGGTTGCTAAGGGTGGTAGGGAGGCTGGTATCTTCAGGCTTCATGTTCCTATGCTTAAAAGAATTGGGCATAATTCAGATATCTGTTCTGCTTGGTGGTAAGATTCCTTGGGTTTTTAATTTCTGTGGATTGCCTTCCATCTCTTTCCTGTCTTAGTTTAGCCATGTCCTATTCTAATTTTTATAGTGCTGATCTCGTAAGCAGATCAGACTGGAGGAAGTATCAATTGATAGTGTCTGTCTTGTTAGTGTTTGGTCGTTTGTGGTAAGTACTTTGTTCAGTTTCAAAATTAGTTGATAAATATAGGAAAATCTTTCAGGTGTGTTCTGTATGCAGATGGGATGCTGAAGGACTTGTTTTTTTAATGTTTTTTTGTGTGTTTTTATGGAGATGGTTCAGTTGTCTGCTTTAAGCATATTACATTTTAGGTGTGATGTGTATAATGTATGCATGCATTCATGGCCAACATAATGAGCCCTATATTTACTTAAAGGGATTTTGGGTCTGATTCATTCAGCCATTGGTTTCATATGCTCTGGAACCATCAGTCCTCTATTTGTGACCTTGACAATCGCATCTTGGATCAACCTTTTAGTCTCAGCTTTTAGCTGCCTGTTATCGAAAGACATAATTTGGACCATGCCAAAAACGTAAGTGGGTTTAGAGTCTACACATTGATTGGCTTTATTAACCTCATTGGCTTGCTTCTTACTCTTCCTTGTCTTGTGTGTCCCTCCCCTGCAGCACAGCTTTTTTACCATCCTTTTGATAGGATGATTTGTAATTCGCCATTGCTCACATTCAGGGATCTACTCTTTTTATTTCAGTTCTCCAGGGGAATGCTTGTGTTTTCTTGCTGTCCCTCATGTGCTGTTTCTCCTCCTAAGTACTCCCCCCGCCCCCCGCATGTGCTCCTTGTCCCCCAGGTCCTTGTTTGCCCCATCCGCTGGCTGGCCTCTTCCCCTTGCTCTGTTGCGCACTTGCCCCATTCCTTGTTACCCCCTCGGTTTGACTTCTCTCCTCAACCACTCTTCCTTCGCTCTTCTGTCTCTTCCGTCAGGTTTTTTTTTTGTTTCTTATATAAAACAAAAATGCTTAGGAGGGCCTGGCAGCTGTAGTTTGCTCCTTCTTGCTTCTTTTTAGGGTCGAGCCTGCGAGTGCATGCGCTAGTGCATGTCTCACTTGCAAGACACTATTATTTACAAAAAGAGCTTGGAATCTGCCCATTGCTTACCATTTGTTGGCTCCAGTGTACCTCTTCTTTGCAGGCTTCTTAATTGGCTAGTGCTGCCCTAACGTCACTTCCGATCTTTAGTGGTGTAAGGACCAAGCCCAGATTGATTCAACTTAATCTGCGTCCGTCCGTTGCTCCCGGCGTGATTGAGGTACCATTTCTTCCTTCCCCTCTGCCCCATCTGGTACTACCTCCCTTCCCCCTTGTGCTATATTCCCTATAGCCCCTCTCCCGCTCTGTTATTCCTTGAAATGCACGAGCTCAGGCTGTTTCCTATACAAAAAAAAGACTATTTTGGAACAGCGCACACCCTGTGCTTATCTAATGTAGGTGCTCTCATATGTGTTAATGACATGGGTACGTATGAGAGCGCCTTGAAATACTTAAGATCGCGATGTGTGCTGTACCAAAATAATTCTATTTTGTACTGCGCGCATCCTGAGTTTTTTTTTTATTGCAAGACGCTCATATTTGTTAATGACCTTATTTGTATATATGAGAGCACATTGAAATCCTTAAGCGCAGGATGTGCACTGATAAAAAATGAATACTTTTTTTTTTTTTTTGTATAATGCACATCCTGAGCATATGTATTGCAAGGCGCTTACATGTGTCAGTTACCTCATTAGCATATGTGGAGTGTGCCTTGAAATACTTAAGCTCATGATGTGCACTGTACAAACAATTTCTTTTTATTCAGACAAGGTGGCAAACATCAAGTTCCAAAAAATAAGCTGCCTTTTTAAGGAGCTGACATGGCCTTGCAGCTATAACCACTACCCATGTGTTCTGGGTTCGAAACCGGCCACGGCTCCAAACATGCATTCTCTGATTAGTGCAAAATTTCATCCTAATCTGTGCTCACTGTTTAATTAACAGATAATTGTGTTTTGCGCACGTTCTGTGTTGTAAAAACATTGTATCCTTTTTTTGTATAGCCCTCACACTGTGGTTCCATATAGGCAGATGCTCTCAGATGTGTTAATTACCACATATGATAGCGCCTTGAAATGCATGAGCTCGGGATGTGTGCTATACAAATTATTTTTCTCCTGTGCTAACGTATTGCTTAGGAGTTCTCGTGTGTTAATAACATCATAAGCACATACGAGAGTAAATGTAAATAGGTGTGCCTTGAAATACTTAAGATCACGATGTACGCTGTACCAAAATGAATCAATTTAAAAAAGTTTTTTTGTTTTTCTGTGCACATCCTGAGCATATATAATGCCCTGCGCTCTCGTGTCAATTACCTCATTAGCATATATGGGGTGCACCTTAAAATACTTAAGCTCAAGATGTGCGCTTGACAAACAAATGATTCCTTTTAGATCTCGTCTGAGATCTATTCTATCTTAAACCTAAAAAGGCATCAGAGGTCACTCCGCTCTATGCCGTTCTGCTCTGCCCTACGCCACTCTGTTCCACTCCATCCTATGCCACTTTTCAGTTCAACACTCCACTTTACGACAGTCCACTGCATGTCACACCACTACACACTCCTCCATGCCACTATATTTTAGCCATTCTGAACAGAAGCCACAGCAGTGTATAACACAGCTAAAATTTATTGGGAAAGCAAATAACTCTCGCAACGGAAAGGCCTATTGGTTTTGCCAATGCTGGTTTGAAATGCACTTTTGCGAGTGAATTTTTTTTACTAACAGCTCCGAGACTGGTGTCTTGGACCGGTAAGAGAAAAAAAAATGGTGCGAAAGAAATGATGTATTCATGTGCATACATGGTGACTCATGCACTTATGTAATTAGGCTGACCACTGGAGCGTCATGACGTTTGCGTGCTTAATTTCTTTTTCTCAGCATCAGAAACAAAAATATTTTTCCTCTTTTTGCCGATGTATTGGCAGCCAAAAAAGACCTTTTGACTTGGCCAATGCTTGTTCTGCTTGCCATTTGAGTGTGTTCTTGTGCTTCAATAGAATGCATGGTATTATTGGCACCAGGTGAGGTGGTAATTGCGGTACACAGTATGCAGATGTGACAGAAACACTTAGCTATAATGTAAGCCCGATTCTAAAAGAAAGTTGTTAGTCTGCAAGTGCAGGTTGACGAACTTCCATGTCCTATAAAATGTTAAAAGCTTGTACAATACATGGAGGGAAAGTAACAATTTAGAAATATCTATTCCAGCAGGTATGTGAATAGTGAATAACTCTTAGGGGCGGGGGAAGCACGTCAAGGAAAGAAGGGTGAAGGGGTTGGTGCTGAGATGGCGGGACCCATATGCTGGGAAGTGCATGACATTGGAAGCACTTTATGTACATTGTGACGATGCTGCAGCCGGCGCCGAACACCTTGAGCTATTTCACACGAGTGGAGATGGTCTGTCCCCAGAAGAAGAATTCTAACATTACAGCGCTCTCTCCCCCTCCCCACACACACCACTAGAAGTTTCTTTCTAAGCAACGCCATAATTACATTTTTTAAAATTGTCCAGTAAAAGTGTAGAAAACAAACTTGGACAGCCACTGTGATCTTGGGCAAACCGGCCAAACCCGTTTAGCTTTCAGTGCTTGCTTCCCTTATCGGCTAAATGGAGAGTGCTTAAAAACAAGTTGAAGGGTTAAGCGCTATGTGCACAACAGGAGGCTCGTGTCTGCGTCCAGACCGATTCGCAAAATCATTTATGAGCACAGGGGGCACAGTAGTACAGACAGGAGGACGCTTACGTTCTCGTACATGCCTTTGTGAATAGGCGAATGCCCTATTAGTAAAAGTGCAAGAGGGCCAAATCCTTTTAAATTGTACGAACAGCATATAGATATTTCAATTTCATTCCCATTTTAGACGTTTTAGGAGCAATTCACAATGACCGGAGCAATTCACAATGACCGGGCTGTAGGAGCTCTCTTGTACGTACGCTTACACACTTGTGACTAGCCCTCCTACATGCGGGCCTACTGCATCGGCGGGCGAACATACTGACAGCGGTAAGACTAGACTAAGGAGCCATTTCTCAAAGTGTGTGACCATTGCAAATTCAGTAGATCCTCTCCTCTTATTCCCAGAGCGGACAAAATCGGGAGTGCCAAGAGGCAGAACTAAAAGAAACTACAGTGGGACAGCGCACCTGCTTCTATGAAAGTGAAAGCGGGTACGGCGCGAGATAATTAAAAAAACATATGGCCCCTGCGCGCCTTTAAACGCTGAGGTGGGAGGAGTGCGGCCGAGAGCACACACAGCGTTTCCCTTGCGGGAGCGAGCAGGGGCACCATCTGTTTGCAAGATAATTACAAACTGATGTCGCAAAAGCTCGCTCCCGCAAGGGAAACTCCAAACGTGCACGCGTTGCCATTGAAAGCAATGCAAAGTGTGCACGTTTTTGGGCGAAAAAGCGAATCGATTCCAAGAGGTCTTCCTCCTATGCAGCGAAAAGGGATAGCACTGTGATGGCGTTCTAGGAGGAGGTGGGGCACTAGGAGTTTAAAAAGCATCTGTCATTGGCAAAGTCAATAGCAGCTAGCCGAGAGCATTGGCAAAGTGAAAACAATTGGATTTCCCAATGCTACTTTTTCCTGTAGCATGTGTTTTCAGATGTTTGTGCTTCATCACAGTAGGTTTGACTTTTGTACATCGTGTGCGTGCTAGATCCATGAGCTATACGGACATCAAACCTGTGAACTTGCCCCGTTTTCAATATATATGCACCACAAGCCAGGTCATTGTCCCATGGAGCAATTTTGTATGCTTGAGGATGTTATTTTAATGCTAGGTTGATCTGCATGTTTCTCAGTTGCATGTTTGTGTAAGCCAGTGCCAGTGATTTGGCTGTTAAAATCGATACTTTGGCAACCAACATATGGCTTTAGTGCTGTGTCATGCACATGATGGCTAGTGAGTTTTATCTGGCATTTGCTATTCGTATATTGTTTCGAGGTGAGACTAGAATAATCAAAAGTAGTAGTTTTATTGTTGGGCATTGTTGGAACCGGGGTCACCGATTCCTCCACGGTAGCTTGGCGCGAGGCAGGAAGGCACACAAAGGCAATGTGTTAAGCAGTTGTGCAGCACACCCTCCCACTGACTCAGTAATGCGCGACAATAAAGGAGACACCACACCAGGCTTTTGTGTAAAAGCAAGATGCTTTATCTAATTTGAATCCGCAGTAGATCAAGCAGTTAATCTTAGGATGACATTCAATTCATTGCATTGTAGAACTTGAGGAATTCATTCAAGTGTATAAAAACATTAAACCCTCACATAAGTGAAGAGCCATTGGCAACATGCACCTGAAACAGGAAACACTGTAGATAATGCAGGGCAGTAATGAGCATAAACAGCCTAGTCAGGCACATTCAATTAACCAGGAATTAAGGTACGGATAAGCCTATAACACTATAGGCGATGAGGAACCTGTGTCAAACTAGGCCCAACCACATTCAGTACAGTGGGCGTCTTAATGCAGGTAAACATTCAACATGTGACCATTTGAATCAGGGCAGTGACTTTAACTGTAGTGGAAAGCAGGCTTCAGCATATAACCATTGCTAAATATGCATCACATCAAGGTACATTTCAATGCACAGACGACCTTACAGCAGGCCGGTATCAGCAGAGACGAATAACAGCTCCTGCGGGCCCAGCTATCCCCACACCCGTGTATTATGGCTCAATGGGGCAGGGGGAAGCAAGGGGTGAGCAGGCCAGACCTAAATTGGAAGCGAGGGCCCGGCTTCATGCATAAAGAGGGCGGTCAATGTGGCAGCACGGGGGCCCCTGCCCCTCTCAGTACACTCGGGCGATGTGCAGGGGCTGCGCCGCCCAAAGGAGGCCTCCGTCGGTGCTTAGGATTCCCTTCCCGGGCTCACCTTTCAGTCCCGGTGCTCTGGTGGGCCTGGATGTGGTCGGACGCCTCCTCCCCGGTCAGCCTGCTCCTGACTGCTCGTTGGAGCTTCGACCGGGGGAGGCGGCCAGTCCGTTGAGGTTCTCGGCTCTCCCTGGGGCCTCACAGATGATCCTGGGGCTCCCACGCACAGCGGAGCCCCTCCGCTGTTGTTGCCGACCGGCTCTGGGCCTCCGTCGACCTGGAGGTCCTCGGAGCCAATCCCAGCGCGGCTACCAGGGGGCGCGGCCGATGACGCGGCGGCGCCCTCGTTGCTGGGTAACGCTTCGTCTCCCGCGCTACAGGCATGGCGCGGCCTTGGCAGGGCCGCGGCGGTGATCCTGGGCGGAAGGCCCTCCGCTACTCTTCCTCACAGCGCGGGGCCGCCTCGGGGGCTTCAGACACCGCAGCGCTTCTTCGGCCACAGCGCAGGGGTCGCGGTGGTGAGCTGTGCACGGCGTTTCTTCCGGTTGCTGCACCGGGGTCGCGGCGGTGATTCGGGCTCAGCGCTCTGGGGCACAGCGCGTCTTCTGAGCACAGCGCTGCTTCAAGGCACACAGCAGGTGCACATGGAGCGCAGGGGCCGCGGCGGTGATTGGGGCACATTGCGTCTTCTGAGCACAGCGCTTTACAGTCACAGCGCCTCAAGGACACAGCGCTTCACTCTGAGGGCATAGGCAGGGGTGGTAGCGCTCCACTGACAAAGCGCTCGCAGGGGGGGGGCAGGCAGTTTGGCACACAGCGCTTCTTCAGGGCACAGCATACAGCGCTTTACCTGGTGATCCCCAGCAGTAGCATATATAAGTTGAATTGGCTTGGTTGCAGTTTCTTGGTCGTTTCAGCAGTTGGCTTGTGGTTGCTTGGGTGCAGAGGTTTAAGTTGTAGTTACTTGAGGGGAAAGGGGGGTTGAGTTGGTGGGCACAGGGGCAGATGGGCGCCCTGCAGGCACACTGGGGGTGGTTCCCTGGGTCCCCTCACGCTGGGCAAGGTCAGCAGGTGGAAGGTGTTCCTCATCTATCTCAGCACAGCAGTGCCTAAGCCCAGTCAGTACCAGTAGTGTAGGTCTCCCTCCTAGGCCCAACAGCCTGTACTCCGGCAGAGGTTCTCCCAGGTCCAGTGGTGCCCCAACTGACTAGCTAGGTTTCCCGCCAAACCTCTTATACCCCTAGGTCAGGTGACCCTCCTGAAGGCGGCAAAACATAACTCCTCCCTGGGCTGGAAGGTTCTAGAAGCTTCCGTCATGTCTGTCTATGAGGCCCAGAGGCGGGACGGCATGGATACAGTAACATTATGTCCCAGCCTGATCCTGACTACTGGTGCGTGCATGTACCATGGCCACTCCGCAGTAGCAGGGGCCTTTGGCAGCCATCTTGTTAGGAGAGAGCACCTGCACCTCAGCACTGTTTGGCAGTGGTAAGGCGCCCAGAGACCTAGGTCCAACAAAAAGATGGTGGCAAAAAATGAGGCGCAAAGAGAAAAAAACGGGGTAAGACCACCCTAGGGCTGACAGGTCTAACACGCGTCCCCCCCAGCCGAAAGTGGGGAGAGCTACCCAACCTCTAGGGAGTTCTCATCGCTAAGGCGGAAAAACCGAGAGAGACCGTCAGCGTTGGCGTGGTCTACTCCGGGTCGATGTTCCACCCGAAAGTCCATCCCCTGGAGGGAAATGGACCACCTCAACAATTTGGGGTTTTCGCCTCTCATCTGCATGAGCCAGCGAAAGGGTCGGTGGTCGGTCTGAATTAGGAAGTGAGAGCCAAAGAGGTATGGCCTCAGCTTCTTCAAAGCCCAAACCACAGCGAAGGCTTCTCGCTCTATCGTACTCCACCGCTGTTCCCGGGGGAGTAGCCTTCGAGAAATAAAGGCCACTGGCTGGTCTTGGCCGTCATCATTGAGTTGGGAGAGCACAGCTCCAATGCCATGCTCAGAGGCGTCTGTCTGCACGATGAATTCCTTCCCAAAGTCCGGAGTCCTGAGCACCGGAGCGGTGCACATCACGTGCTTCAGAGTGTCAAACGCTTCTTGACAGGCAGCCGTCCAGATGACTTTACGTGGCTGCTTCTTGGATGTCAATTCAGTCAGGGGGGCTACGATGGTCCCATAGCCCCTGACAAACCGGCGGTAGTAACCCGTGAGGCCAAGGAAAGCCCGGACCTCCGTTTGGGTTTGGGGGGGCTCCCAGGCCAAGATGGTCTCGATTTTGGCCTGGAGGGGTTGCACCTTACCCCCGCCCACCAGGTGCCCCAGGTAGACGACAGATCCTGTCCAATCTGGCACTTGCTGGCCTTGATGGTTAGGCCAGCCGGCTGTAGAGCCTGCAGCGCCTCCTGGAGATGCTCCAGATGGTCCTCCCAGCTACTGCTGAAGACAGCTATGTCATCCAGGTAGGCAGCAGAGAAGGCCTCTAGGCCAGACAGTACCTGGTTAACCAACCGCTGGAAAGTGGCCGAAGCATTTTTCAGCCCGAAGGGCATCACCCGAAATTGAAAGTGGCCCTCGGGGGTGGAGAACGCAGTCTTCTCCTTTGCTCCGTCCGCCATGGCAATCTGCCAATATCCTGACGTCAGGTCAATGGTACTCAGATACCGAGCTGCTCCCAGTCGGTCAATGAGCTCATCCGCCCGAGGGATCGGGTGAGCATCGGTCTTGGTCACGGAGTTCAGACCACAGTAGTCCACACAGAACCGAAGTTCTGGTGTGGTGCCCGGTGGGGCCGCTTTCGGCACCAACACCACTGGACTAGCCCAAGGGCTGCTGGAAGGCTCAATCACCCCCAGCTCCAACATCTTGGCTACCTCACCCTGGATACTGGTCTTGACTTTGTCCGACAGCCGGTAAGACTTGGTTTTTACCGGTGGGCTGTCCCCTGTGTCCACATCATGGGTACACAGGTGCGTGATCCCAGGAGTGAGGGAGAACAACTAGGAGTACTGCTCCAATACCTGGCGGCAGTCCCTCTGTTGCTCAAGGGTCAAGGATGGGGAGAGGACCACTCCCTCCACCGATCCATCCTTCTCTTGGGCCGCCAGAAGGTCCGGAAGAGGCTCGCTCTCCTCCTCTTCGCTCCCATCCGTCACCATCAGGAGAGTAAGTTCTGACCGCTCCTGGTGTGGCTTAAGGCGGTTGACGTGAAACACCCTGTGGGGTTGTCGGGGGGGGGGGGGGTCTTGAGGTCTACTACATAAGTGGTCTGGCCCCTTCTCTCCAAGATTTCGTATGGTCCAGTCCACCGGTCCTGGAGGGCACTAAGCTCCCCAGGCTCCATGACCCACACCTTCTGTCCAGCGTCCAACTCCACCGTCCGAGCATTCCGGTCGTACCACTCCTTCATGACTGCTTGACTAGCCTCCAGATTGTCTGAGGCTTCCTTCCACAGCTTGGCCATCTGGCTGCGGAATGCCAGCATGTAGCTGACCACATCACGGGAAGCTTCTGGGAAGACTTCTCCCACCCCTCCTTCACAAGGCTGAGGGGCCCCCTAACGGGGTGGCCATAGAGCAGCTCAAAGGGGCTGAAACCGACCCCCTTCTGCGGCACCTCTCGGTAGGAGAAGAGCAGACAGGGTAAGAGAACGTCCCACTTCCTTCTCAAGTCCTCGGGTAGGCTCCGGATCATCCCCTTCAGGGTCTTAATGAAGCGCTCTACGAGCCTATTAGTCTGGGGGTGGTAAGGAGTGGAGAACCTGTAGGTCACTCCGCACTCCTTCCACATGGCCTGCATGTAGGCCGACATGAAATTTGTGCCCCTATCTGACACCACGACCTTGGGGAATCCCACTAGGGTAAAAATCCCCATCAAGGCCCGCGCCACCGCAGGTGCAGTGATGGTCCTCAGAGGGATTGCCTCCGGGTACCGGGTGGCGTGGTCCACCAAGATGAACCTATGTCCCGAAGAAGTCGGCGGGTCCATTGGCCCGACAATGTCAATTCCTACCTGCTCAAAAGGGGTACCGACAACCGGGAGCGGTTCCAGAGGGACCTTCAACTTAGTCCCAGTCTTGCCACTCGCCTGACAAGTCACACAGGTGTTACAAAAGGTGTCAGAGGTAACTCTCATCCTGGGCCAATAAAAATGTGGGACCAATCGAGCAAATGTCTTATCCTGGCCCAGGTGTCCTGCCAGTGGTATCTCGTGTGCCAATTCCAGCAGGAAGGCTCGGTAGCATTGGGGGACCACTAAGGCCCTTGATGACCCATGCACCGGAGCCTTAGGCTCACTGTAGAGGAGACCATCCTCCCAGTAGACATGGTAATTACCGGTCTCTTTACCAGTTGCTTGGGCTTTGGCCTGCTGCCGCATGCCTTCAAGCGTTGGGCGCTCTCTCTGCGCCCGACAGAATTCCTCCCGGGTAGGCCCTCCTTCCACCTGCCACTCTGCAGGTGTCGGCAAGTCCCCCACAGGAACAACATCCACCTCAGCGGACTCCGGGGTCACCTCCGCGGGCTCCCCATCCATCTCGCCGGGTGCATCCTCAGGGATGTCCTCTTGTCCAGCAGTGGGCTGGGCCATTGTTTCAGGCTCCAACCCGGGTTGAGTTCCTTGCCGGGCAGCCATGGACCGCGTGACCATGCAAGTCCACCCTGGTAATCCCAGCATCTCAGCGTGGGCGTTGAACTCCACCTCCTTCCAGGCAGTATGTTCCAAGTCGTTCCCGAGCAGACAGTCAACTGGCATGGCAGGGCTCACCGCAACTCTCAACAGGCCTGAGACTCCTCCCCACTCAAAGGGAACTTGGGCCACAGGGTAATGACCCAGGCTATTATCAGCCATGACAACCGGGTGGAATACTTCAGGAATCACCTGCTCTGGGGACACCAGCTGACGTCTCACCATCGTCATGCTGGCACCCGTGTCCCTCAGAGCCTCCACCTCCTCCCCGTTCACCAGGACCCTCTGCCGGTACTTGGCAGTGTTCGAGGGTACCTGAACCCGTGGGATCATCTCTCTATCCCCCAGGGAAACTAAGGTCAAGCCTGTCCACTCACCTCCCCTACCTAGGGACAACTCCTCCCCAAGCGCTACACTGGCCACCCCGGGGCTCTTACCTCCTGTGGGGGCTGGGGTCCTCTTGCGACACTGGGGATCCCCTTGTAGTGTCCAACCTCCCCGCACTCGTAGCACCGGACAGTTCTGGGCTGCTGACTCCTGTCAGCGTAAGTGGGTTTCTGGAATCCAGATTGGGATGGGGAACCTACCCCTCTCCCAGGCGGTCTATTTTGAGGGCCTTTAAAGAACTCCCTCCTTTAATCTCCCCCCTCTTTCTTCTGGGGGAACCCCTGTCCACCTTTCGGGGGGTCCGCCCCGGATCCCTTGTGGGACACCCGAGTGCTAACCCAGGTATCCGCCTCCTCCGCAAGTTCCCGAGGATCAGTCGGCTTGCGGTCCACCAGGTGTTGCCGCAGCTCTGGAAAACTCTTATCAAGAAGGTGCTCTCTTAAAAATAGATTGTACAGCCCTTCATAATCACTCACTTCGCTGCCACGCACCCAACCCTCCAATGCATTGCGAGCATAATCAAAAAAATCCACCCAGTTCTGTGTGGGAAGCTTGTGGCTGTTGCGGAATTTCTGGCGATACTTCTCTGGAGTGAGGCCAAACTTTTTAAGCAGTGCCTCTTTCTTGACAGGGTAATTTGTCTGATCCCGTTTGTCTAAAGTCAAGAGTGTGTCCCTTGCCAACGGAGGTATGTACCTAAACAGGCCTCCCCCCCCACACCCCCCCCGTAACTCTCAGGCACCCCATGGGCCACCAAAGACACCTCATACGCCGCCAACCACTTATCAACGTCATCCCCTACACTGAAACTGGCCATCACCTCCTTAGGTAGGTAAAACTTAGGCTCTCGTGGAGCCTCAGCGGGTACGCTGCCACCATTCAAGTTGCCCTGCGCCCCCATCTGCAATGCTCGGAGCTCTAATTCTTTCAGGCTAAGCTCATGCAAAAGCTTCCTCTCTTCCATGGCTAGCCTTGCCTCTTCTCGCTCCTTGTCCATCTTAGCAAGCTCTAGCCTCAATTGCCTCTCCTCCCTCCTGTCCTCGTACTCACAGACACACTGCTCGCTGACACACTACTGCCTGCCCTGGAACGTCTCCCTGGCAACACATTCTCACTGATGTCTATGTGCAGTAGGTCTAGCTCTCTTGGAGCGTCCGGTTCCCCCTGTTCCTCGACCACTCTCCCTCACGGGTGGGCCAATACCCATGCCCTCAAGACTTTCTGAAGCTCCTCTCTCTTGGCGCCTCGCTTGACGGGCACCCCCATCCCCCGACAGAACTCCCTCAGCTGCGCCACCGTATACATTTCAAGGTTGGCCAGCTCAAACTCCATCCTGACAGGTGGGGCCCCAGACAACTTAAGGGAAAAACTACTAGGACGTAGGCAACAGGTTAACACAGGAGTCTGTACAGTCAGGCAGTGAAGGGCGAATTGTTAGGCTTGCTTACAAATAGGTGTCCAATTGCGGCGCACACTGAATCCCTGTAGGGTGCTGCACAAGCACAAGTCCTTATCCCAACGCTGAACACCAATGTTGGAACCGGGGTCACCGATTCCTCCACGGTAGCTTGGCGCGAGGCAGGAAGGCACCCAAAGGCAATGTGTTAAGCAGTTGTGCAGCACATCCTCCCACTGACTCAGTAATGCGCGACAATAAAGGAGACACCACACCAGGCTTTTGTGTAAAAGCAAGATCCTTTATCTAATTTGAATCAGCAGTAGATCAAGCAGTTAATCTTAGGATGACATTCAATTCATTGCATTGTAGAACTTGAGGAATTCATTCAAGTGTATAAAAACATTAAACCCTCACATAAGTGAAGAGCCATTGGCAACATGCACCTGAAACAGGAAACACTGTAGATAATGCAGGGCAGTAATGAGCATAAACAGCCTAGTCAGGCACATTCAATTAACCAGGAATTAAGGTACGGATAAGCCTATAACCCTATAGGCGATGAGGAACCTGTGTCAAACTAGGCCCAACCACATTCAGTACAGTGGGCGTCTTAATGCAGGTAAACATTCAACATGTGACCATTTGAATCAGGGCAGTGACTTTAACTGTAGTGGAAAGCAGGCTTCAGCATATAACCATTGCTAAATATGCATCACATCAAGGTACATTTCAATGCACAGACGACCTTACAGCAGGCCGGTATCAGCAGAGACGAATAACAGCTCCTGCGGGCCCAGCTATCCCCACACCCGTGTATTATGGCTCAATGGGGCAGGGAGAAGCAAGGGGTGAGCAGGCCAGACCTAAATTGGAAGCCAGGGCCCGGCTTCATGCATAAAGAGGGCGGTCAATGCGGCAGCACGGGGGCCCCCTGCCCCTCTCAGTACACTCGGGGCGATGTGCGGGTGCTGCGCCGCCCAAAGGTGGCCTCCGTCAGTGCTTAGGATTCCCTCCCCAGGCCTCGCGGGCTCACCTTTCAGTCCCGGTGCTCTGGTGGGCCTGGATGTGGTCGGACGCCTCCTCCCCGGTCAGCCCGCTCCTGACTGCTCGTTGGGGCTTCGACCGGGGGAGGCGGCCAGTCCGTTGAGGTTCTCGGCACTCCCTGGGGCCTCACAGATGATCCTGGGGCTCCCACGCACAGCGGAGCCCCTCTGCTGTTGCCGACCGGCTCTGGGCCTCCGTCGACCTGGAGGTCCTCGGAGCCAATCCCAGCGCGGCTACCAGGGGGCGCGGCAGATGACGCGGCGGCGCCCTCGTTGCTGGGTAATGCTTCGTCTCCCGCGCTACAGGCCTGGCGCGGCCTTGGCAGGGCCGCGGCGGTGATCCTGGGCGGAAGGCCCTCCGCTACTCTTCCTCACAGCGCGGGGCCGCCGCGGGGGCTTCAGACACCGCAGCGCTTCTTCGGCCACAGCGCAGGGGTCGCAGTGGTGAGTTGTGCACGGCGTTTCTTCCGGTTGCCGCACCGGGGTCGCGGCGGTGATTCGGGCTCAGCGCTCTTGGGCACAGCGCGTCTTCTGAGCACAGCGCTGCTTCAAGGCACACAGCAGGTGCACATGGAGCGCAGGGGCCGCGGCGGTGATTGGGGCACAGCGCGTCTTCTGAGCACAGCGCTTTACAGTCACAGCGCCTCAAGGACACAGCGCTTCACTCTGAGGGCATAGGCAGGGGTGGTAGCGCTCCACTGACAAAGCGCTCGCAGGGGGGCAGGCAGTTTGGCACACAGCGCTTCTTCAGGGCACAGCATACAGCGCTTTACCTGGTGATCCCCAGCAGTAGCATATATAAGTTGAATTGGCTTGGTTGCAGTTTCTTGGTCGTTTCAGCAGTTGGCTTGTGGTTGCTTGGGTGCAGAGGTTTAAGTTGTAGTTACTTGAGGGGAAAGGGGGGTTGAGTTGGTGGGCAGATAGGAGCCCTGCAGGCACACTGGGGGTGGTTCCCTGGGTCCCCTCACGCTGGGCAAGGTCAGCAGGTGGAAGGTGTTCCTCATCTATCTCAGCACAGCAGTGCCTAAGCCCAGTCAGTACCAGTAGTGTAGGTCTCCCTCCTAGGCCCAACAGCCTGTACTCCGGCAGAGGTTCTCCCAGGTCCAGTGGTGCCCCAACTGACTAGCTAGGTTTCCCGCCAAACCTCTTATACCCCTAGGTCAGGTGACCCTCCTGAAGGCGGCAAAACATAACTCCTCCCTGGGCTGGAAGGTTCTAGAAGCTTCCGTCATGTCTGTCTATGAGGCCCAGAGGCGGGACGGCATGGATACAGTAACATTATGTCCCAGCCTGATCCTGACTACTGGTGCGTGCATGTACCATGGCCACTCCGCAGTAGCAGGGGCCTGTGGCAGCCATCTTGTTAGGAGAGAGCACCTGCACCTCAGCACTGTTTGGCAGTGGTAAGGCGCCCAGAGACCTAGGTCCAACAAAAAGATGGTGGCAAAAAATGAGGCGCAAAGAGAAAAAAACGGGGTAAGACCACCCTAGGGCTGACAGGTCTAACAGGCATAGAGTGCTGTTTGATGTCAATCACAGCTTAACTATGGGCTGTCAGGTGTGTTGGATACATGTGGTAAGCTGTCTGTAAGGCATTGTTTAAGGACTGGAGTTTGTTTTGGGTTTGGGCAGCTAGTTAAACTATAAACTATTTGTTCTCCGCAACTAGTTACTTTTATAGATTGGGTTGATTTTTGGATAGTGCCTTCTGAGGGTGGACAATCTGGCTTGGTCAGCCTGTGGGAGAAAAGTACAATAAGGGACAAACATTGGCAAAGCCAATAGGCCTGGCGTTGGCTACCAGCCTTTTGTTTTATCATGGTTTTTGTAAAACTTTATTATTCGGGAACCTGTTGGGACTAAAGGCAAAAATTTTGTTTTTTTTTGTCTCAGTTCAAATTACCATAATACTCTCTGGCACTGAATGAACAAATGAATGAACACCAGCATAACTGTGTTATGCACATAATTTTTTTAAACCAGAAGGTCTTGGCTAACACAGATTTAAAAAAGCCTATCTGGCACTACTAGTTGCTTGTCTTTGTGAAAGAAGGCATTAAAGACTAAAGGCAAGAAAGAACAAGCATTGGCATAGCCAATAGGTCTCGCCTTTGGGACCTTATAAGTATTTAGTTATGCAGCAGGTCCCAAAGGCGAGACCTATTGGCTATGCCAATGCCTTTTTTTGTTAGGCACTGGGGAGATTAAGTGATTTGCCCAGAATCACAGAAGGTTGAGTGTCCCTGCCGAGACTCGAACCCGGTTCCCCAGCTCCGAGGTAGGCCGCCTTAGCTCTGAGCCATTATGTCCTTTTCACCCATCAGATAATTGTATATCCAATAGAAAAACGTTGGAGCCAAAGGAGAAACAGTGCTCATCTGGCACATCAGTTCCTCGCTGCTTTGAGCCTGCAGGAGACTGGGAGCAAAATGAGCCTCAACTCCCCTCCGAGAGACACTACGGACTGGGTAGGTGGCAGTTGATGGCTGCGGTCTTGGGGCTGCATAGGCAGGCACAGAGATAACCAGCAAAGCACACTTGAGGCAACTACTAACGTTTGGAACCCCTAAATAAAACATTCCTAGAATTTAATAAGAATACAAGAAACGGTGCAGTCTACGTTTGTGTTTTAACCAATGCTTGATGAAATCTTCTTAACACTATTTTTTTCGGAGACTAGCATTTGATTGCCCAAAAACACGGATAAAAGGGTCAAGTAGAAAAAAGTTACAAAAAGTGTGTAAGAAGCTTCGCATTTGCAAGGTGGTGTATCTCATGGAACAAAATATCTATTGAGATACTAGAAAAATAAGATGGTTTTGTGTAGCCTCCACTATACAAGTCAAAAATAAATCAAACCAGACACGAGTACTGAAAGAACATTTCATTTAGTTTAGTACACAAAGCAAGAAATACTGTAAATACGTGAGGAAAGCGTGCTGGTTTCCAGAATGCATTCGTGTGCATTTAATAAACACTTTTCTAACACTCACTTTTCCTTAAAATGTGACAGGTGGGTGTGATAACATTACACAAACGTAGAAAGAGTAGATATCACTTTTAAACAAGAATATCAGTGACTTTGTCTCCAAAATATTTGAGACATTTTTGGAGCATCGTTTTGGGGAGACGCAAAACCATTGTCTTCAATACATGTAAAACTGGCACAATTAGTTAAAAGCATCTTTCATTCCCGGAGTGCCACACGCACGAGCTTGAAGAAAAGCATATGTTTGTTGCTAAACATGAAGTGGGTGAAAAACCAAAGTGAGGAAGTGATGGGAACGAAGAGGCGGGTGGTGGAGGAGAGAGAGCGCCGGATGCTCAGTGTTGCTAAACATAAAAGTGGGTGAAAAACAAATTTGAAACAAACGCAACCAAGGGGAGCGTGTTTGTTTTTTAATGTGTATTGTGAATATAAATAGTAATAAATCAATATGGTTTTCTGTATTTCAGGAGCGATATAAAAAGTTTCAACTTAGATGTATTTATATTGCCACGACCTATTCTTGGTTGCTTAGTGTTGCTAAACATTAAATAGGGTGAAAAATAAGTTGAAAAACAAAGTTGAAACAAACGCGAAAGCGAGCGTGTTTGTTTACTTTGGAACATGAGTCCAGATCCCGATAAGGAAAGTATGCAGCTGGCACAATGCGTGCCGTTGCTCGCTCCCGAGCTCCCTAGGCCAGGGGAGTTAACGTGAAAAGAAAAGGCGGGACATGCTGCCGTCTTTGGCCATTTGCGTGCTTTCATTACTGAAAGCTACACACCAAGGCCAATAGAATATGTGGGAGTTAACTAACTCCCACGAAAAAGTTTAGGAACAGTGTGGAGTGCTCACAAGAAGCCCCCCATAGTGCAGCGCATGCGCTAGGCTCGACCTAAAAAAGGACATGACTGAAACAAAGCCAAGAAAGAAAGCACGAAGGAATGGAGGCAAGAAAGAATGAAAGCAAGAAAAACAAGCATTCGCATAGCCAATCTGAGATGCCTTTGGGACCTTATAAGTGTTTAGCTATGCAGCACATACATAAATGGCGTGGCCAGACACAGAGTGACGCACACATCCGTAGGCCAACACTGAGGACTGTAGAATTGGTGAGAAAAGGGGCCAAGAATGACTGGTACAGAAGTGTGAAATTTAATAAAATATCTACTTGTCCATGGGGCATTTTTCTTCATAAATCTACTTGTCCTGTAACAAAATCCACTTGTCCCTTTGGTGCCATGTAGTGCGGTGGCAAATTATGGCAGCAATCTCATTATATAAGAGCTCTGATACAGCTACTCTGATTATGCTAGGGCTCATACCATAGTAGTGTTTGAATACTTCCAGTCTCCTTATGTTGCCACGTTTCCGCAGATCTACATACTGGGGCTGAAGGTAGAGGTAAGCAATAGTTCCAGGGTTAGAATGCCCTTTTGAGTCTGTACAAACCTACTAACTTGCATGTTTTGAGGGTTTTCAACAACTCTTCTCTAATCTTTTCCCATACTGAGAAATGTTGGAAATTTACTCCTGACAATGGCTGACGTAAACCTTCTTCCAGAGTTGGGGGAAAAAGTGGTTGGAGAGAAAGTAAACTTGCAAACACTCAGATTTTTTGCATGAGCAAATCTACACATGCATATTTGCTCGTGCTAAAGTGCGGTTCACAAATATTTTCTAGGAGTACTATTTCTTGTCATACTTATGTAAATTCTTGGGAATTCACGAAAGCCGTATAGCTGCGCTTAATGCAAGGATATATACCATGGGTGCAATTTTGAGACTTACTTTAATAATTGGGCCCCTAATTTGGTCTGGCGTTGACCATGACCTTTTGCGTTTATTAAAATTCTGTTACTCTCTGTATCAGCTGGCTTCACAGTGAGTGACAGCATTCTGCTCTTTCACAAGGAGCATATCCGCTCACAAAGTAGTTTTGTTCAGTGCCAGTAACTACCGTGGCAGTGTGTGCTTTTTGAGACCAAAAACAATTTTTGCCAATGTTTGTTATAATGGTTAGGGCCCAGCAGCTCCCACACCAATAAGGTATTCCAAAAACCATGCCAAAACAAGTCACACATTGACAAAACTAAAAAGCTGACCACCAATTTCAGACCTACTGGCTTTGCCAATGCTTGTTTATTTTTGTTTCCCATAATCTTATTGAAACTGGTTACACCGATTTTCCACTATCAATATTTTTGGGAAATATTAGCATGCATTAACACATGTTTCTAAATGATGCTGCAAAGAAATGGTACCTGAAATTTTACAGTAGTTAAGTGAAATTTTTTTTTCTTGTCATCATTTTATCAACATTTTATTTTGAAAGCAAAGAATCATCAATCTTGCTTTCAAGCTTCTGCAAATATTTGCATCAAATCCGAGCGCATTCTGGGAGCATTATACATAGCCTCATATTGCTAAACTTGGAAAACATGTGTACACATTTTTATACTGGAACCACTGTCAGTAGTGCAGTCGGAGCTTACAACATTTACTTAGAGCGCTCATTCTAATAATAAAGGCTTTCAACTAATGAACCATAAATACAAGTTTGAACAGCATTAACATATGGACAAAAATATTACCTTAACTGCAGACAGTGCCCTTTCCTGATCCATAATGTGGTACTGCAAACTGGCAGCCAAAGGGTTTGTGCTGCAGGGGGTTGGGCCTACTTGTCCCAAGGACAAAATACACATGAAAACTTGTTGCCCTTGACCCCAAACAATATGTCCTGGGCGTCGGGCTATAGGAATTCCACATCCCTGCTTGTACCCAATGTAGTACGAATGTGATTGTTGCGAGATGATGACGCAAGAGGAATTGTGCTGGGCAAGAGAAGGACCCCATAAAAACAAGTCCCCATTAATATCTATGGCTTGTTTTAATTAAACAGAACATCATCCTGTACCTTGCCTTCCCTTAGCACCATAATAGCATTGAAGACATGATAAGCTTGTGAGGTGACAAGAAGCTATGTTGTGAAAACTACCAAGTGTAAAAGATGTGGACACCTATTCAGCACATTATCAGTTACCACAGCAGCGACACCATAAACAATCTGATATTTAACATGAATTATTCTTTGTTATAATTTTGTATAGCATGAGGTAAAAGTCCATGCTACTCACGTAGGCGGCGACACTTAAAAAATATACTTTGCACTATAGTCCACAGTATTCACTTTTTTTGTTTGCAAAAGGAAAATTTCAAATGCAGCTGTTTACGTGGAACTGTTGCTCAGATGCCTTCTTAAAGGATTTCACCTTCAGCGATAAACTCCTGCGAAATTCTGCAGCTCGCATTTTTGCACGTCACCAAGACAGGAATTATCATGACTTCAAAACTCCAGACCCAATAAATTCCAGCATTGAGACGCCGTAACCTTTGTGATATTGTGGTAACCGGGGCAGCACTGGCAAGGCTGAATCTTACTTAGCATGTGCGACCTGGGTCCATAACTAGGGCACCGACCCCAGCGGAATGCTGGAGCTCCCTGCAGCAGCCTTCCTTCGAATTAGATCCAAAGAAAAGTGTTGGACGGAGCGTCAAAATGGATTTTGCCCAGGACGCTGTTCTGAGCAAAGGCGGGCTCGGAGGAGTCGGCTGTAGCATTGCTCTGTCCCTCCGCCTCCAGCAATATACTGGGGAAAGCAGACACTGCTCCCGCCCTGCCAACAAACAATCGCTCAAGGGACAAATTATTAGTAAGAAATGTCCCGTCTGGGAGGTTAGTTGTCTGTACATAGCTGTGTACGTGAACCAGGAAGCTAGGAGAAAAGTGACTTCCGCTGTTGACAGGGTCATAAAAAACACTAATCACATTTCCCTGCGGATCACACGTGGTGTCGGGTACGACACTGGCATGGGTGTATACAAATCATTACTTGGGGAGGATCCAAAGTGCTCAGCCCAGAGAAGGGAGAGTTCCCAGTCTGTCCAAAGAAACCTGATGAGCTGCAGAACTACGTATAGCAGCAAAAGGGGAGGAGTTGTACTGTGCCGTGCAGAGCGCAGTGCTCGGCTCCTTAAATGTGAAGTTAAAGCGGTGCAGTTTATCAATAAATAAAGGCCCATGTAAAATATAAACAATAACAGATGCTTCCGAAGCAGCAAGCATGAGGTGTTGGTCGAAGACACCGGAAGATTGTACACATGAGTGGCGAGGAGACAGTGGAAAGAAAAAGTAGTGCAGCAAAAGAAATCATATGGCCACTAGTGAAAGGATCAATGCAGCAGGGGCAGTCGCCAGGGCGGTAACAAAATAGCCACAGGGCGGGACAAATTAACACTGTTTACCAATGAAAGCAATAGAATTTTCAAAGGCAGACCATGCAACCAATCAAAAAGTGGGGTGTGTTCGATTGGCCCCCCCGAGGGATTACAGCCTCTCCTGTAGGGTCGACCTAAAAACTGGCCGAAAGAAGGCAGGACTACAAAGAAAGATGGAAAGAAAAAAGGCGAAAAGGGAAAGAAACCAGGCAAGAAAAAAGAAAGGAAGAGAAAGGAAAGGAGAAAAGAGGGAAAAACTGAAGGTAATAAAGGGAAAGAAGAAAGTAAAGGAAGAGAGAACAAAAGGGTTAGATGAAAGGAAGAAGGAAAGGAATGGGGGAAAAAGGGAAAGAAAGGAAAAGGAAGAAAAGAAGGTGAGAAGGAAAGAAGATGGACAGATAGGAAGGAAGGATTAAAGGTAGTCTAGTAGGCAAATACCAGGATTAGCTGCAAAGCATTGTGTCCCAGGTAGGTAGACATCACTATGTTCTAAAGCTCTTGCTGAGTCACTGTCTCACTGTTGTGCATTTTGTCATACGTTGTGCAGTGACTTTCAAGAAGTGCACTGCAGGCTGGAGTTGAGAGCTGTCAGGTAGATGAAACAAAGCAACAAAACTGAGCAGAGGATGAACAGTTGCTAAAATACACACTATTCAACAATGGTTGATTATGCACAGGCCTGTTCCTGAGCCCCAGCTCCCACTGTTTCATGCCTGTCATAGGGTGTTTTATTGGTGGTATTAGATCGTACTTTTAACCTGGGACTGCCGCCTGCACTTTAGGAATGTGCTGAGTTTGCCATACTTAAGCTTGGAAGTCAGGAAAAGTATTTTTAGATTGAGGGTGGTATTTATGGGGTGCATGATACTGGGATTTATCAGATTGGGGGTATACTTGGCTCAAGAAAGTAATTTGGGGTATTAGTGGTGTTGTGGGGCAAAACTAAGTACTGTTTCCAGTCTATTTTGGGCTCTGCCACAAGCAAAAGATCTGCATGCAGAAGTACTTGGGAAGGGGTATCGCTTGTAATGTGTGGCTGGGAGTATACAATTGGAATGGTCTGGTGTGGGCAGGGCTTAGGTTTAGCCAGGGCCACTGGAAGTAAGTGGCAGCGGAGAACCACATGCGTCAGGGTTGACCAAATTATTCAGCCCGAAAAGGCAAATTATGTGACCTAATGCGGCACATTTTGTGATGGCATTATTTTGATTTTCACATGTTAACACTGTCTGGGCAAAGGTTTCACCTCATTGGTGCCAGTTCAACATCCAAATACAGTAATGAGCAACTGAAAGATGACCAGTCAACCATTTGGCTTTTCACAGCACAGCAACACGAGTTACTGTGATTTTAGTAACTTGTTTTCCGTTTGAGCAAGAAACAATTTTGTTAATGTACAGAATATGCAGCAGATGATAGATTGTGTCGAATGCAGCAAATCCACAATTATGCAGAAAACTCACGAGAATTGCATAGTTCCATTGACCATAGGTTTCAAATTGAATGTTCAGGAGCTACATAAAGAGTACAACCTACCGTACAATACCTAGGTATACTGTATACCATAAGTATAATATAGTACAGACTTCACTAATGTAAATATTTGTTACTAAGATCTGTGACCTGACGCTCATTGCAGTCTACCATCACAGGCTCGAACCCAGCAAGGCTGAGTCAGTCTTTTATTGTTCTAAGGTGGCTAAATTGTGTACCATTAAGTTAGGAATGAACAGTACCTTTTATTTAGAACACTAAAACAAAACATACATTTATTTGTAGCGAGGAACAGATGACCAAATTCCTCCTGCATATTGTTTGATCTGAGTTCTCTATGAACGTAGTATCGGCACAGCAGTACAAGGATGTATAACTGCCCAGTAGTCGGAGCGGACTTTTTTCCTATGCTGCCAATGTATGTTCTGTTCTGTGCCTTTTGAAAGTATTAAAAATCTGAGAAGAACTCGTATGTATCCCATGAAAAAGTATGTAATTTCCTTTTATTAACTTCACACACTGCTTGTAAATGGGCTTTCTGTAGTCTCTGCTTAGGTGTGTAAAGGGGAGTTTAGACACTTATTCTTTGTTCCCTCTTCTAGAATGGACCATAACAGCTAAGTTGCATCACCTCCCCCTTCATACTGAGTCCAAGCCACTAAAAAACAACCTATACGGGGCCAATACATTTTTCCTTGACAAGCTATAAACATTTCTGATGTGATGGCTGATTTTCTTCTTTTTTTTTTCTTCTTCTTATATATTTTGTTATGGGAAACAAAAAAAAAGCAGGTTGCTACCTCAATGCAGCAGCCATATGCTTTCAATAAAAATAATAAACTATTTGCCCGTGGTGGCAATCGTGGAATGGTATTCTGCATGGAGAATAATTTTTTGTGTCGATCCTTTGAGAGCATGCGCAAGCGAGACACTGTTTACAAACAAGCATTGGCATAGCCAATAGGTCTCGCCTTTGGGGCCTTATAAGTGTTTAGCCAGAGCTATTGACTTTGCCAATGTCTTCAAGCTGTGCTGTAGAGAAGTGTGGCTGCTGTGCGGCATGCTGAAAAGTTATAATAAAAAAGTGTCAGAAGCATTTTTGTTACTTTATATATGACCAAGAAGGCATTATGTAAAACTGAACGACCATATTAAAAAAAGTATTTACAATAAAAAATTGCTGTGGCGGTGCTGAGCGATGCTGTGGCGGTGCTGAGCAATGCTGTGGCGGTGCTGAGCGATGCTGTGGCGGTGCTGAGCGATGCTGTGGCGGTGCTGAGCGATGCTGTGGCGGTGCTGAGCGATGCTGTGGCGGTGCTGAGCGATGCTGTGGCGGTGCTGAGCGATGCTGTGGCGGTGCTGAGCGATGCTGTGGTTGCGCTGAGCGATGCTGTGGTTGCGCTGAGCGATGCTGTGGTTGCACTGAGCGATGCTGTGGCGGTGCTGAGTGATGCTGTGCAGGCTCTGATTGATGCTGTGGTGTTGCCGAGTGAGAGATAGAGTGAAGATATAATGCCCAATTAGAGAGGGTGGTGAGAGAGAAAGAGAGAGAAAGGGTGTACATAGAATAAAGAGTGGAGCGGGATAGAGAGAAAGAAGGGGAGAGAGAGTGAATGAAGCAGTTTGAAAGAGAAACAGATAAAGGGGTGAGAGAATGAAAGGCTAAAAAAGATAGAGAGGGGAGAGTTAATTAAGTAGAGAGAGAATTAGAGAGGGGAGAGAGAGAAGGAGACAGACAATAAGAGTGGGGGGTGTGGAGTTTAAATAGAGTGAAGTGACACGGAAAAAGTAACCTTAAATATAGCTTTGTGCGAATAAATATAAAAAAAAAACAGTGAGAGACAAAAATACTGGTAATTAGGCTGTGACTCCCAATATAAAACAAATAGCGATATAAGGTGAAATCAACCCACCGAGGCAATATTTCTAACTAGACAAAAAAAAGCTTGCATTTCAATGCTAATCGCTGTTGTTTTTCATGTGACTGTAGTCCAGGGCCGTCAGTTGGTAATGTGAGCTGCTGCTGTGATTGAAACATCAGAGTCCAGAGAGTTAATGAGCCATGACGAGGAAATGAGGAAGAGATAGGAAACCCAGATGGCAGCTGAGCGTGCACGCCATCGTGAACTCAAGCTGGTCGCCAGCCGAAAGCCAGTGTTTGCACTTCCAAAACCCGCTTACTAAAACTCTCGGCCAGACCAGCGCAAGCGCTGGTGCAGGCCGAGACCTAAAAACGGGCTTGGAGCCCGCCCGTTGGCTTGCATGGCACTGTTCTTTACAGCCTCGTAATTCGTCACGGCAAACCTAACATTTCCGTTTCTCTCTGTGGTGCAGGGACCAAGCACTGATTGATTCCACTTAATCATTGCCTGTCCGCTGCTCCCGACGTGGCTTGGGTACTATTTTGTTAACTTTTAGTGCCCTGGCGTGTGACTGGCAAAAACGAGCGAGCAGGACAAAAAAAATTGCAAAAAATGAATTTCCATAGTTAACTTTCTTTTATTTTGCCATGTGTTCTTTTCTCACTTTGCACTCATGTTTTCTCTTGTTTTTGCCCGTGGGCGCTGTTCTGAAAAGATTAGGATTATTTTATTGCAAAGCGACATTGCTTCTTGCTTATGTTTCATTTCTGAATTTATGCTTTAACATACAATCCGCCCCACTTCAATCCAAGCCATGCAACCCCACCTCACCCCACAGTAATGTGACCTAGTCAATACAGTCCACCCCAGACCAATCCAATCCACCACACTCTAATCCTCCTACCCCACTCCAATTTGCTTCTCTCCAACCCAAAGCAATCTGCCCCCACTCTAATCCATTCCACTCCCATCCAGAGCAATCTGTCCCCCTCCAATCCATCCCACTCCCATCCAGAGCAATCTGTCCCCCTCCAATCCATCCCGCTCCCATCCAAAGCAATCTGCCCCACTCCAATCCATCCTGCCCCACTCCAGTTCAGAGCCATCGGCCCCCCACTCCAGTCTACCCCAATCTAATCCACCCTCGCCCCAGTCCAGTCCGCCTCGCCCCAGTCCAGTCCGCCTCGCCCCAGTCCAGTCCGCCTCGCCCCAGTCCAGTCCGCCTCGCCCCAGTCCAGTCCGCCTCGCCCCAGTCCAGTCCGCCTCGCCCCAGTCCAGTCCGCCTCGCCCCAGTCCAGTCCGCCTCGCCCCAGTCCAGTCCGCCTCGCCCCAGTCCAGTCCGCCTCGCCTCAGTCCAGTTCGCCTCGCCCCAGTCCAGTCCGCCTCGCCCCAGTCCAGTCCGCCTCGCCCCAGTCCAGTCCGCCTCGCCCCAGTCCAGTCCGCCTCGCCCCAGTCCAGTCCGCCTGCTTCAGTCCAGTCCGCCTCGCCCCAGTCCAGTCCGCCTCGCTCCAGTCCAGTCCGCCTCGCCTCAGTCCAGTCCGCCTCGCCCCAGTCCAGTCCGCCTCGCCCCAGTCCAGTCCGCCTCGCCCCAGTCCAGTCCGCCTCGCCCCAGTCCAGTCCGCCTCGCCCCAGTCCAGTCCGCCTCGCCCCAGTCCGCCTCGCCCCAGTCCGCCTCGCCCCAGTCCGCCTCGCCCCAGTCCGCCTCGCCCCAGTCCGCCTCGCCCCAGTCCGCCTCGCCCCAGTCCGCCTCGCCCCAGTCCGCCTCGCCCCAGTCCGCCTCGCCCCAGTCAGCCTCGCCCCAGTCAGCCTCGCCTCGCCCCAGTCAGCCTCGCCCCAGTCAGCCTCGCCTCGCCCCAGTCAGCCTCGCCCCAGTCAGCCTCGCCTCGCCCCAGTCAGCCTCGCCCCAGTCAGCCTCGCCTCGCCCCAGTCAGCCTCGCCCCAGTCCAGTCCGCCTCGCCCCAGTCCAGTCCGCCTCGCCCCAGTCCGCCTCGCCCCAGTCCGCCTCGCCCCAGTCCGCCTCGCCCCAGTCGGCCTGGCCCTGCCCCAATCTATCCATCTCACCACACTCCAATCCAATCCACTACCTCAATCGACTCCAACCCACTCCACGCCGCTCCTCTCTACGACACTCGGCCACTGAACTCTACTCAACGACTCTATCTTCCCCCGTCCCACCCCTCTGCCCCCTTCACTCCACTCTAGGGAACTCCACACCACTAACTTTTAGCCATGCTGCACAGCAGCCACACTGGTGTACAACATGGCAAAAAACACATTGCCAAATCCAATAGCTCTTGTTTAGGCGAGACCCATTGACTTTGCCAATGCCTATTTTTTAAAAAAAAGAAAAAAAAAAATATTGATTCTAGCAATAGCAATCATGGAACGGTTAAATAATCATACAACCTGCAACTGTACCGTTCGGAATTGGCCATCTAGTTTATGATCAGGAGGTGCTCTAGCTGTGGCTTCTGCAAGCAAATGAGCAGCCGCACAGTACCTTCTGGAAAGCTGCCTAATGGCTGAAGAAGGCTGATCCAAAGGCCCGCTCCTCTGTGTATATATTTTTGTTTTTAAATTAAGAGCTGGGCAGACAGTTGGAGTTAAATTTAAAAACTGTCAGGCTAGAACTTTAAAAAAAGAAAGACCTACACCTCTTCTCCAATATCGTTCAAGATACTCAGTGCAATGCAAGAACTAGATCTTTATGAAGAGACCACAATAAACACGAGCGCTTACGGCTAGTAATTGCGGCCCTATTGTCTGTGATAGACGGCCTCTCTAGGCAGCAGTCAGTCAAATAATTGCCGATCAGAGTGGTTTCCCTTGAAAGGGCACATTGTGTAGGTCTAGCTTGTAATGGGGGTATTTTTTTTTCTTTTAATGCGTCCCTGTAGCTAATGACAAAAAACAGACGCCTAAACGCTGGGTTTGGCTCTTTATTATATTCCATTAATAGCATAACGTCAGACTATTGGATTTTGGTTTTTAAATTTAAAACATTGGTTATCAACACGGGGGGGGGGAGGGGGAAGAGATCAACATGAGACAGCCATGCGCATCTCAGTTTGCCTTCTCATTGTTTCGTAATAATTAAGAACCTGCAGTTATTAGTAGTAAACGCAGCAAAAGTGGGGCATGTCTAGGAGAACAGAACATTGACAAAGGCTTCCACTTCTAATGCTGTGTTACTGCATAATTAAAATGGGATTTAGAATGATCACAGCAGTGGGTAACAAGTCTCTTCTGTGGATATGGGGGGCTCGAGGGCTCTTTGTGATTTCTCCGGTGTCTTATTTTTAAAGGGTTTGAAGAACAAGTCCCTTTCCTCTAGTCTCTTATACTACTGCTGCACGTAACCTCAGTATGGGGTGTCTGTGCCTTTTGCATAAGCAGGCATTTCAAACGTGGGGATGGTGTAAATCATTTATCGGACACACCTATTTACCACAGTGTGGTGTATCAGTCGGATGACTACTTCCTGATGAGACCCTATTAATGGTTCAGGGTTGAAATATTAACATTCCTCCCAATTGGTGGTTGTTGAGGATTAACGAATTATGCGGCTGATAATTCAGTTGGATCCCCTTTCTCCCTTGATTTTGCTTTGATAATTATCTCACAACCATTTGACTTTCTACAGTGTCTTGTATGCTATATATTGTAAATATTATCACTATATGAGCCCTGCGTAGTCCGCACTTTATTCACTTACGTTACCGTGCATTCTATTGTACTGTGCGGGGATTGTTGTAATATAGTTGTAACAAATTCATATTTGTTTTCTTTTGTGCAATTCATTTAGAACAGATGTGCATTTCTAATCTGCTTTTGGATTCTTCTAAAGTTTAAGTGAGGTTTCCTGATTCAAATGAGTCTCACATGACAGTTTGTTTAGAATATATACTTTGTCCCCCATCCCTTCGCCCCCCCACCCCGTCGTCTATGATCATTCTGCGATATGAGAACCTGCACTTTTGCAACATTGTTTTGTTTACCTGTGCATAGGTAATGAATTATATGTTGCTTCTGCGACTTTGTATCTGTCCTTTGTCAAGGACCTTTGCGCCGCTTCTGTCTATGCAGTGCTATTGAAGTTTTGAGAGGCAGTTTTTATTGCAGTACTACTCCAATGTGGGCACTGAAGTGCTTGCCTACTTGGGCTGCAAGCTACGCTGTGCAGGGGGTGTGGTTGGAAGGGAATTCTTAGTGGTTTCTTTGGATCCTTTTTTGATTAAATGTGGATAGTATTTCCATATCGTGCATGATGACCACTGAGGTGCAGTTATCGTGTTATGGGATGTAGCACTTAGCAGTGTGGTGGATGAAGAGGTGTATTTTTTTCATCAGTGATTTGTTAAAGGGCTAATCTTCAATAGAAGACTTTGTCAATAGCAGAGATAAACGGAGCTTGCTGAAGCACCAAGCTATCCTCTAGTACAGTGGTTCTTAACCTGTGGACCGATGAACTCTGGGAGTCCATGAGGCCTACTCAAGTGAGTCGGCTACTGTCTTACAAAATTGAATAATAAAATTAATGTATATACAAATTAAAAATGCAAAATTGAACATTTGATTGTGAGTTGAACAAAATATTTCAATATTTGAGTATTTTTTGGGTGTATACTTGTTTTTGTATTTTCGTGTCTTGTTTTGAAGTTCAAGTCATAGACATTGCTTAGGGCCGGGGATCCCCAGCTTTCTATAATGGCTTAGTGGGGGTCCCTGAATTCCAGTAACAATTCAGTGGGGGGGTCCAAAGAAGCCAAAAGGTTAAGAACCGCTGCTCATACAAAAAAAATCTGAAATAGTCTTGTGCAAGAATTTAAAATTGTTTTTTCGGGTCAACTTAGGGTATGATTCTCACATTCATGCTCTGGTTTATAGGACTGATACCCCGGCGCTGGGACACGTCAGCTGACGTAGCTATGCGCTTTATAAATCTCATTATTAGTAGTAGCTATAAGCTGCAGTCGGATAGGGGCTGGCTACAAACTCATTGTGTCTCCGTTTTTAGGTCTCGACCTAGCGACGCAGCGCTGTCGCTAGCGAGACTTATTGTTGCTGACTTGCTTCGGAAGGGAGACAGGAGCTGTGCACGCGCAGGACGGACTGGAAATGTGAACGCGCCCGTGAACACGCACTGTGCACATCTCCTGTCCCCCTTCCGTCCTTGCAAGCCTCATGCAATAGCACTTTTAAATGCGCACGCAAGCTCCAAGCGCGGCGCGCTTTACATGCACAGCATGCCTCACTCCACTTACCTGCTGTTGTGGGGACTCTGCGCTGCTCCTCGGCTGGTCTCCGTCTTCAGCCGGTCACTGCAGCAACACGCTGGGCTCCGTCTTGCTCCCAGGAGCCCCGCCTAAAACCCTGCTTTGGCCGCACCATGCGGCATTCACGAAGGCGGGGGGCTCCCGCTGGACTTCCTCTACTGTTTGTTTTTTTGCTTTCGCGGCCCCGTCCCTGTACCGCACGATCCCCGCAGCACTTCTTCAACTACGGCGGCGAAGTACGCAGGCGCCGCCACTGGGCACGAGCCGCAGGCCACGCCGATGTGCACGCTCACGGCGTGCCTACAACGCGCGCATGGCGCTCTTTACTTTCCCTTGTTTTTTTTTCCTTCGAGAGTCTAAAGCAATCCAAGTCCATTACGTTCTACTAGCGGACATGACGACTGCTCGTTTCCGGTTAGTGGTTAGCAACCGCCACAAGCTGCTGGTAACCAGGAGAGGGGAAAAGAGCCTGTGACAGTCTTGCTCTCGAGGTGGGTGAAACGCACGGTTGTAATTATTGTCTGGGTTAGACTCTCGTCCCGTCAAGACTCCGCTTGTTGCAGGGGGCGCACACGCTCACGTTTTGTTGGGGGTCAGGTGCTTCCTGTACTGAAATGTTGGGCTGCATAAGCTGTAGTTTCTCTTTTTTGGATGCTGTGTGGACGCATAAGTTGTTGTTCTTCCACCTGTCTCCCTTCAGTGCCGCACACGTGTTATTAGGTGCATTGATTAGTCGCCTTATAATTAACTAGGAACTGTTAGCACTGAGGGTAACTTGCATACAGCGCCAGGAGTCAGAAGCAAGGCAACAGCCTGCAGCGTGTATCCTGCCCTCTGTGTCATCCACTGCCAGGGAACACCATGTGAGCTAGTGGTTGATAGGAAGGCGAGCCAACAAATTAACAGGAAGAGCCACGCCAGAGCCGAGCCAAGTGCCGTCTCTGGCTTTAAGAGTCCGTGCACGAACTGACCCTTGACAATATTTGGCATGTAAGTCATGCACAAGTATTCTAATATAACATACAGAATATGATAAGCTGCCTTCAAAATAAAACAAGCATTTGCAATGCAATAGGTCTCGCATTTACGCGAGTTTGAGCTATTGACATTGTAAATGACAATGCCTTTAATTTATGTTTTGGTTTTAAAACCTAAATAAAAGGCATTGTTATTTACAATGCCAATAGCTTAAACTTGTGTAAATGCGAGACCTATTGCATTGCAAATGCTTGTTCACTTTAGTTCAGTAATCTCCTATTTCTGCATGGAACACAAACACCAAATAACCATGCTTTTAACTATTCTGCTTCTCAACAGGTCTGTTGAAACACTACAATGGGGAACATCTTTGCAAACCTGTTTAAAGGACTCTTCGGCAAGAAAGAGATGAGAATTCTGATGGTGGGGCTAGATGCAGCTGGAAAGACAACCATTCTGTACAAGCTGAAGCTGGGAGAGATTGTTACAACCATCCCAACAATAGGTATGCAAGTCCGTCCTTTCAGAAACATGCATAGCCTGCTTTTTTTTTTTTTTTTTAAATATAAATAAATGTGGGTAGTCTTGATAGCACTGTATAAAATTAGCCATCCAAATTACCAGTAAGTATCATCCATTCTGCATATGTAGTGTCGTGTGAACTTCGCTTTATCCCAGTCCAAAGCATACTATAACATTTTCACTCCGTGATACTGATCTTTAACAAAATTAATTCTTAGTCTCCAAAACAACACTATTGGTGTGCACACCTCGATCGCTAATGTTTTACCCATTTTTTCGTGTGGCAGATGTGAGTAGATTTCCTCTTGAGGATCAGAGGTGTACTCTTGGCTGTGTGCAGAATTTCTTCTGGCACGATTGTACTGTCATGTCTTGATGTGAATGGTGTATGTTGCGAGAAAAATGAAAAAAAATATATAAAAAGGATACATTTCTTCTGTATGGTCTGTACAGTGGGAGCAATTTTAATAGTGCTACAGGCATATCGGAAACCTATTTATATTAAATTGAATTAAATTTAATCCACATACTGGGCACTACAAAAAGATTCAGCAGCAAGAAGAATATGTAGGTTCTAATTGCATCAGCTCTTGATATAAAAAAAGACTGACAAATTATACGAAAATATGGTATAAAAAGTGAAGTGTGTGTGGCTGTGCAGCGATAGTGTGCATCAAACATACAGAAATCTTGTAAAGATAAGAGGATCACATCTAATAAACAATGACTCGTTTGATAGTTTCCTAGGTGTGTATTGAGACAAAATGATGTGAAAGATAGGATCCATAAGCATTATATGCTAGTGAGTGGATAGAGAGAGAGTGAGTGTGTGCGCTAACATGCACGGTGTAGCCTGCTGAAACCATGTTGCATCAATGTAGCTGTATATAAGCATTTGTGTAGCAAAAAAGTGAGAAATTTCCCAGACGAGCATTTGGATCTCTACCATCTTTAGTGTGGTATGTTGTATCCTTCGTATCTGATAGATACTTCTAGCTGCAGAGCCCTCACATTTTAGAATCCGCCTCAGGCGCGAGACTGGATTGGGAAATTATTTCATAGCACGGCCGCGTACCTGCAGAGGGCTTCGTGCGACTCCGTATCGGCCACAGAACGTGACGTCAACGGAGTCCATATAACCCCCTCACTGACGTTCGTTCCTTTTCCGCGCTTGCAACATGGATCCGGTGCGGGCCATTCTACTCTTCTCGTCTAGGGAACAGTGTGCCAACAATGTCATCTGGGTTTAAGCCCTGTCATTCTTGTAAAAGACAGGTCAATCACGGATCCATATACAGTCTGTTTATAGTGTCTCGGTGAGCACCACGATTCAGTAGACTGCGGCTCCTGTCTGCATCTCCAGCCGAAGGTGTTGATGGAACACCATATGAAACTCCTTGCTGCAAAGCTTTCGGATGAACCGCGACGGCGTCAGTCTTCCCTGAAGCCGAGAGACAGGTCGACGAGTCACTCGGGTGATGAGCAATCACCTTTCCAGAAGGCACCGAAGACCCAACGTGCTAAACGTAAGTTGGACGTCGTCTCACATCTGCCGGTTGCGGAGGCATCTCAGGCGACCCCCTCGCCTCCCTGAATATCCTGGACCCGGGACCAGCTTCTGCCAAATGAAAGAAGATTTTCTTTCACTTCAATAATTCTTTGATTCTCCGACTCCCTCTGGTGTGCTTTCTAGACCCATTGAGGTAGTGTGTGTCCCAGCTGTCGCCGGCAGCTTTGGCTTCGGTCGCAGCAGGCCCCCTGAATCTGTTAGCAGATTGGACGCAGGGCCGGTGCACAGCCACTGGGGTTCACACCTTCGGTGTCTGTGTGTCTTTAGCCTGCTACGCCGGCGGCGGCGCTTGATTCGGATCCCATTGCCTTTTCTGACGCTGCATTGGCGTCTGGTGCGGCAGCGGCATCTCCTATTGTGGATACTTCTAATTCAGATCCTATTCGGTCTCTTTCTGGGTTTTTTTCTGCGGGAAATCCTTGTTTTGCAGGCGGAGAGGAGGATGTGGGGCAAACTCTTTTGGGTACTCTTGCCCCACCTTCCTTGGAAGATGCTTGGCTGACTGATCTGGGGTGCGCTAGTGGCCTGCAGTCCTCCCCAGCTTCAGACTTGCTTTCTCCTCCGGCCATTGCAGTGGAGGACAGTTCCTCTTTATCATAGGCTTTGAGAAGGGCGGCTGCAATTCTAAATTGCCAATTTCCTTATGTGCAGTTATCCACAGATTCCCTTAATGCAGGTTCTCCATCAAGGTGAGAAGGGAGTTGTCCCGTTACTCCCCTACAGTGAATCCCTCTTTGATAAATTGTTGGGGACTGGGGCACAACCTGACACAGGGCTGCCTGTTGACAGGGCAGTGGGCCATAGGCATCGCCCCGCCCCAGGGGATCCTTCTTGCCTCTTACGACACCCCACCACTAAAGCGCTGGTGGTACAGGCGCAACAGCGTCAGCGGATGTAAGTGCCCTTCTGGTTGTTCCCACTAGCAAGGACATCATGTGGTTGGATAATTGTGGTCCGAGTCTCTTTTCTTCTGCTAGTGCGGCCTTGAGGTCTTTAAACACTACCTGTGTTTTAGGTAGTGTCTCATGCCCTATGGGACTCTGTTGCACAGCGTCTGCCCTCTGTCGGAGGAAGCCAGGCAAGAGCTCCCTCAGGTGGTACAAGATGGGCAAGAACCGGCAAAATTTACTATTAAATGCAGTATGGACAGTACCGATTCTGTTGGTAGGGTGATGGCTCAGGCTGTCACGTTGCGCAGGCCTGCATGTCTGCAACTGTCAGGGTTTTCGGAGCCCATCAAAGGTGTTCTTCAGTATATGCCATTTGATGGTGTCCATCTGTTTGGGGAGCAGGCTAATTCAATTTTGCGTCAGTTCAAAACTATCCGATCTGATTAAACCACTTCATAAGTATTCGTAGTTGTGTCTAGTTCCGGCCCCAGGGCCGCTTTCTGCAGGTCTAAGTTCCAACCTGTATTTCTTCTGGTGTCGCCAGCACCTTTTCTTATGTGAGGAAATAGACATTTGCTGTTTCTTTTTGCCTTTCAAACCTTTCATGGTTTTACCTCTTCATTCCACTTGCGATGAGTGCCGTTGTTCTTTCTCTGCCAGGTGCAGAATTATTCGCCTTAAGTTGCCAGCAGCAGATACTACTGTTTATTTATATGCTATTACCTTACGTTGTGTTGGCAAGTTTTCAGTGTTGTACCTTTGCGGTGTATACTATGCCCCTCTGTTGGTTGTGTTTAGTACGCTTTCATTCAGGGTTTCTATCTATAACAATATACATTTATGTATGTGTATTTGAATACGCATTTTATATTCTGTATTCTTCACATGTATGTTGGTGTTTATGTATGTATATATGTTATATATATGTGTGTATGTATATATGTGTATGTATATATGTGTGTGTATGTATATATGTGTGTATGTATATATGTGTGTATGTATATATGTATGTGTGTGTATATAATATATTTCATTTGGCATATTTGGTTAGGTCTTCATGTGTTTAGCCTTGTTGGCTTCACTTGGTAGGTACTGGTTTCTTGTACCCCATAAGGCATTGGTGTGATCCTCATTTTTCACTTCATCTACTTGATGACGATATATATATACATATCCATTCATTCGTTGGTGCGTTATGTACATGCACATTTGTCTTCTCTATTACAGTTCAATTCCTTTACGCTGTGACATTGTCTATCCTGCCACTACTTCTGTTATTGCCCTTCAGTTAGACGATGTGTACCCTGCTGTCTGTGGTTGCCTTGAGTCCTGGTGAACTTTCCTACTTCTGGGAGTGCTTGCATTATGGGCCAGGAGCTTCTTATATTGTGTTTTTGGTTGCCTTATCTATTGTTACTACATCACATGGTCTTTGCAATACCATTGCACTGCATTTTGAATGCTCTTTTCTACTTTGTATTGGTATAACGCTATGTCTTAATATTCTTGCCTCCCTATATTCTGGAAGTTTATTTCCCCCCTCAATTAGGCAAGTTCTTGTTCCTATAGGGACAGTTCCTATCTCTACGGGCAGGTAGTTGGGACTCGCACTTATCTCTGTGGTCCCTATATGTATACTTGTAACACATATGTGTGTGCAAATCGACTCCGACAAAAGGCAAGGGACACTCTTCTATGCCAAAGAAGACCTTACAGACACCTGCACCAAAAACAAAGATGCCTTCCTCTGCAACATCTACAAAGGAGCCAGAGAAGCAGGCGAAAAAAATAGGGAAAAAAACCCAACATGAAGAAGAGGACAATGTTTTTGAAGGAAGGCACACTATTATGCCGAAGAAAAATTCATAGCCATCCAAAAGACAGGGTTAACAGTTGTTTATGCCACAGCCAGTACCCAAAAGGGTAGCAACAGAGCATAGGGCTACAAGCCCCAAACCCATTTGTTATCCTCAATCCCCTCAGACACTGTCACCATCACCAACACAAGAATATAAGGGAGGTGAAGAAAGCCCTGAACACGAGCATGTAGATTACTAGTCAGATGCACAAACGGATACTCAACAAAGCCCAGACCCATGGGATGACTGATGTCCTTCTGGACGCAGACATAGGGCCCCCAATACCAAGTAAGGCATCCCCACCAGACGACACCTCCTCATACCATAGTGTAATACAAAGAGCAGCTGAATATCTGACTGCAAATGTACGTAACAGAGGAGGAGACAGATTTCCTAATGGAAACACTTTTAAAACAGAGAGGTTTGCACATTACTTAAGCATCAATGTTACAGGTATCCAACAAGATTTTTAAAGAACCAGTAAAATCAAGAGTACTTAACCCAAGGATTGAGAGAAAGTACAGGCCTTCCCCATCAGACCCACTATGTATTAAGGGCCACCCTACTGCAGACTCCATAGTAGTCACAATAGCATGATCGGCATCACAAGGCACAGGGGAAGCTCCTCCTTCTAATGAGGAGAGTAAGAGAATTGATGCTATAGGGAAAAGGGTAGCAGCTAGCCAAGCCAATCATTGGTGCATCGCCAAGTCAGTGGGCCTTCTATCGAAATACAAAAGGGCAACCTGGGATGAAATGAAAGATCTATTGCAACATCTCCCAGATCAATACAAGAAAAGACTTAGTTGCAGAGGGAAAACAAAGTTCAAATGCAGCCATAAGGTGCGCACTAGATCGTGCAGACATGCATGGCTCTGCATATCCGGGTTCAAACCTGAGGTGCAACAGCACATTCTCAATATACCCTTTGACGGCGAACATCTATTTGGTCCTGAAGTAGATACCCAACTAGAGAAAATCAAAAAAGAGACATACAGCAAAATCTTGAGCCTTGAAGTCCATTAGCCACCAACAACAACCTTTTTGCTGTGTCCAAGGGATAAGCGCCAGCAAAAATAACACCCAAGAGACCCCAAGCTACCAACAACAGCAACAGCAGTACCACCAACAGTCAGGAAGAGGCTACTACCGAGGTGGTTACAAATCAAGAGGCAGAGGTCGAGGTACGCCCGCAAAGCCATCCTCAAGCAGGGACTTACCAACCATTCCCTCTGAGCTCACACCACCTGTCTGGGAAGGACTACAGCAATTCCATCAGCTGTGGCCAGAAGTAACATCAGACCAATGGGTATTAGGCATTGTCAGATAAGGATATTGTCCAAAACTCAAAAAACAACCACCCAATATCCAACCAAGGAAATACAGCCTCAAACCACAGCATTTACATCTGCTAAAGGAAGAAGTAAAAGTGCCATTACAGGTAGGGGCTAAAGAGCCAGTTCCACCTAAACATCAGGGAAAAGGAGTATATTTCTTGTACTTTCTAAGCCCCAAAAAGGATGGCACACTATGTACTCTCCTAGACTTACGTCCACTCAACCAATACAACCTATCCAAACACTTTCACATGGTGACACAACAGGATGTACTACCACTACTACAGGAAGGCGACTTCATGACTGCATTAGATCTGAAGGATGCATACTTTTATATACCAATCCATTCAGCATTTGGTGGATGCCACTATCAATTCAAGGTACTTCCATTCTGTGTAACAACAGCTCCACTTGTATTCATAAAATGTCTAGCAGTAGACAACCTAAGGAGGCAGAACATACATGTTTTCCCTTACCTAGACAATTGGCTGATCAATAGTTCCAGCAACCAAACATTTCTACATGACACCTAAACCACTATCAACCTTTTATTCAGACTGGTATTCACAATAAATGCAACAAAATGTCATCTGCAGCTGATCCGGTTACAACCATACCTAGGCGCAATACTCAGTTCGATAACAGCAAAAGCTTACCCCAATCCACAGATGGTTCTCAATCCCCAGTACTAACTGTATCTTTTTCAGCCACATCGTTGCCTAACAGTCAAAATGGTGATGCGCTTTTGGGGTATGATGGCTTCTTATATAGCGATAGTACCACATGCCAGCCTACATATGGGACCTCTACAAGAGTGCTCAGCATCACAAAGCTCACAAGCTGATGGCAACATGGAGGATCTAGTGTTGCTTTCACCCAAGGTCCATCAGGTACTACAATGGTTGAACACACAAAAGTCATAACAAGGAAGAGCCTTCGGGGATCCAATCCCACGTGTGACCGTTGAAACAGATGCTTCACTCATGGGTTGGGCTGCTCACATGGACAACATCACAGTACAGGGTCAATGGACAGCACAACAGACCTTTCATATCGGTGTACTAGAACTACTAGCCATACAACTGGCTCTCAAAGCATTCCAACCCAACATATGAGGGAAGAATGTTCTATGCACAGACAATATGACTGCAATGTATTATATACAGAAGCAGGGAGGGATCCACTGATTGCAGCTATCTCAACTAGTTCAAGCAATATGGAAATGGGCCATCAAACAAAAAATTCACCTCCGGGCACAATACATACCAGGAACAGACCATTCACTAGCGGATCTCCTAAGCAGGACGCAACAACAGGTATACGAGTGGGAAACCGAAACTCCAATCCTAAAAACATACTTCCAATGGTGAACTGCAACAATAGTTCTTTTGGCCACCGCCGCACAAAATGCCAAAACTTCGCATCCAGGCACCCAGAATCCAAAGGCAATGCACTATGGATGAACTGGTCAAGGATCTTTGCGTACGCTTTTCCACCTGTCCCACTCGTCCCATATGTGGTCAGGAAACTCAAACATTAACAGTGATACTCTTGGCTCCAAAATGGGCACGACATCTATGGTAAACAACCCTGCTGGAGCTCTAACTAGAATTTCCTGAGAAGCTTCTCAACATTCCAGAACATCCCACACACGGGGGGGGGGGGGTTTAAAGTCGGGCACCTCAGTGTACAAAAACTCAATCTTGTAATCTGGCTCTTGAGGTCCTAGAATTTGGATACCTACAGTTACCTCAAGAATGTATGAATATTTTCAAAGAAGCCAGAAAACCAACAACAATGTTTTATGCAGCAAAATAGAAACTCCTTTTACACATTTGTGCAGCAAACGGCATAAACCCTTTCTCACCATCTGAAAAACAACTATTTTGTTATTTGTTGCATCAACTGAAATCACAGGTAGCATACACATCTGTAAAACTGCATGTAGTATAATTTCTGCATACTTGCAAAATGGGAAGCATCAATCTTTTTTTTCTTGTATTCTAGTCATAAAGGCATTTATCGAGGTACTTAAAAAAGTAATTCCACCATGTACACCTCCTGTACCATCATGGAACCTAAACATTTTTCTAACAAGATTAATGTCCTCACGATTTGAAGCCATGCATAAATGTGAAATACAATTTCTAACATGCAAGTGGCTTTCTTTGTTGCAATAACATGCTATGCAGAGTTAGCAAAATGCATGCACTCACTATAGAAGAACCTTACTTCTAAGTGTTCCAGGATAAAGTACGACAACGCACAAACCCACAGTTTCTGCCAAAAGTTGTATCACCTTTCCACTTAAATCAAACATTTGACTTACCAGTTCTCTTTCCTAACCCAGTAACAGTCGCAAAGAGCGCCCTTGCATACATTGGATGTCAAGCGCACCCTAATGTACTATGTGGAAAGAACAAAATCTTTTAGGAAAGCACAATTATTATTGGTTGCTTTTTCAAACCCAAGAAAACGGAATCTCATCTCAAAAGCAGGAATGTCAAGATTGACAGTAAAATGTATTCAAATTTGCTATGTCAAAGCAAAACTAACATTACCTGCAATGATAAGGGCACATTCCACAAGGAAAAAAGCAGCATCAATGGCTTTCTTAGGAAATATCTCACTAAAAGACAATTGCAAAGCCGCAACATGGACAAACCCACACACTTTTACTAAACACTATTGTGTATATGTACAAGCCAGACAACAGGCTTTAGTGGAACAACAGTTCTTCTCACGTTATTTCTGGCAAATACACCATCTCATGCCGAAAGCCACAGCGAGAGGAGTACTGCTTTACAGTCTATGCATAGCATGTGTATCTGCAGCCAACACATACTACTAATGGAGTATGTTACTTAACTTGTAAGCATCTATTCGTAGCACCCTCTTTCCTCCCCGGCAGGTATTAGATTGTGGCACATATACACAATTACAGCATGTTCAATAGCATACAGCTAACTTAGGAGACTATATCCACGCTTCCCGCACAGTGGATAAAAATACACCAGTCTAACAAAGGAGCAATTCAACTTGCGCAATACCTCGAGGAGGAGATACGATGCACAACATCGACCATAAAATACTTCCTCGAGAAAAATAACTTTCAGAGTCTGGGCCCAACACTAGATGACAGGAGTGTGCATAGCATGTGAATCTGCAGCACTACACGCTACAAATAGTTGCTTACAGGGTAAGTATCATGCTCCTTATTCACCACACGTCTTGGCCACCTATCAAGAAATTGGAAGTTAATATTCATGATTCTGAGACCTGGCACTGCCAATCTGCCAAAAGCACCCTGACTCGTGAGATATTAGATTGTAAGTAATAAAGGCTTTATTTGAAAAAGTTGAAATGGAATTAAAGAAACATTCACCTAAGAGATTTCAGTATGACCTACTAGGACTTTTCTAAGTGTTTTAGTAGACTTCCCTCCGCCTCCCCCAGCACAAAAAAAATAAATTTAAAAAAGTTAAAAAGAGTGATAAACGTTTGCTAATTGTCCTGGTCTCCAGGTCTGTTATCCAGTATTGGGGTATCTTTCATAGATTCACATGCTTGAATCATTCCCCGTCAAAGTGGGAGTCCCACGGTAATATAAATAAAGTAGTAATTAAAGAACTTTCATAGGCTATCATAGAGGCAACCATGCATTTAATAGCCTATCTACCTCCTTTTCTAAAAAAGGAACAAACTTAAATACAACCAATCAGTAACCAGCACCCTCTAGAACCTTCCCAAGAGAGGCTGAATCCTTCAGATTTTCACCTCACGTTGTGTGTGAAGTGAGTCTCCCTGAGCTCTGCTCAGTTCTTCAACATTTCTCTCAGATAAGTCTCATTTTTCTTACTGGATAATGTCTGATGGGAAAGGACTATTTCGCCCTAGTAAATCCTGTCGGAAGAATAGGGTTCACATTGATTATGCCCAAAAGGTTTGCATTTATTGCCTCTATCCTCCTCATGAGTCAAAACAATGTAAAATCTGCCGCACCTTTTCATCTAAGACTCTTAGAGATAGAGAGTGCAGACTTTTGTTGTGGCTGAAGAAGACACTGGGAGCGTCTTCTGATGAGGAGAGTGACACTTCCTCTAAATCCCAGAAGAGGCCCAGGTCGCTTGAGGGTCAGTCTGAGGAGGTCAAGAAACATCCTAAAACCTCTCATCTGACCAAAGAAGCTCAAAAAAAGGAGAAAGAACCTAAAGTCTTCTCAGAGCTAGTCTTGCCATATCATTCTGGGACTTCTAAGGCAAAACCGGAATCTTCAGGACCTTCCAGGCATAAATCCAGCTACAGATAGATCCCTGGCGGCATCGGTTTCACCGTCGACACCTGTTTCTTCAGTAACGACGACTGCTCTCGTCGTCAAGGCCGCCGACGGCGCCTACGACATCAGCGAGCATCAACGCACCGATACCGTAGACACTATCCTTACCGTCGACGAAGATCTCAGCAACGAGGTTGCCATCATCTATTCCGACGAAGACTCCACCGTCGACGGAGGCTCCACCGTTGACTGCTTCGACGACATGGACAACGATTTTGCTGTCGACAAGAAAATCGGGGTCACTGACAGTCCCATCGTCGACGGACCGGTCTACGCCGCTCATGTTGAGGAAGTCACTGCAAATACAGTCCACACCATCCAGATTGTCCAGAACGTCGCTGTGGCCTGGATTCCAATCGCCAGGCAAGATTTCGCCTTTACTCCCAAGTCACCTCCTAGACACCGAGGACAGTGATGATGGTCCCTTTGGGACTGCTCATAGTCCTTCTGAACTTGATGTCAAGTGTCAGGAGGAAGATGAAGACTATTATGACGAGTAGCAGTTCTACCAACACTACCCAGTTCCTCCTACACAATACCAGCATTTTAGATATTATGTTGATCCACAAAGGCAAGAACCTGCTCAATCACCTTCTTCAATTCAAGACTTGCAGGCCATGCTCACGGACTACAGAAAAAGGTTCCTGCCCCAAGAGGAGAACATTACTGTGCCGCCGCCTCCATCAGCACCACTTGTAGCACTGCTTACACCAATACTGCCTCCTCCTGCTACTCCTAGGATGACGCCACGTCCCATCATCTCTGTTCCTCCTAGAGAAGATCCATCCTCTTCTGAAGAAGAGCCTGAAGAGGGAGAAATTCACGATCCTCCTCCACCCACTGATGAATGGGATAACTATATTATACCTACACCATCTCCTCCTTGTCGTCCTTCTGACTCGCCTCCAGAGGACATTGGAGGTTTTCATAATCTGATGGACAGGGCTACGTCCAGATTTCATCTGCCCACAATAGTCAAGCAATCAGACTGTTTCCTTTGACTTTAAGGAACAATCAAGGAAATCGGTAAGATCTATACCCATTATAGACCATATCTGGCCGGAAGGATTTAAAGTAATGAAATCACCGGCCACTGTAGTGCCGGTACTGCCAAGATTAGATAAAAAAAATACAGGGCACCTGAGGATTCCCCCGCATGCCTTACGGGTCATCCCAAACCGGACCCTGTGATTTTCCAAGCGGCTCAGAGAAGATGGAAAAAAATCCCTCCACGCCCATCATGTCTCTACCGGACAAGGAAGGACGCTGTTTGGATTCCATTGGGAAGAGATTCTCGTCCATGTCCGCAATCTGTCGGGGCTGCTAATGCACTAGCCATTCTGGGCCGCTACGATCGGCAAATGTGGTCTGATATCGGAGCCATGCTGGAGTTTATACCGGAGGAAAATAAACAAGAATTTTGTAAGGTCCTGGCTGAGGGAGAGCGCACAGCGGCAGAAATTTTACACTGTGCCATGGACATGGCCACAACAGGTTTTCGACAACTAGCTGGTGCGGCTGTTTTAAGACGCCAAGGATGGCTTAGGGCAACATCCTTCTGTCCAGAAATGCAATCAAAGATACTGGACATGCGCATGATGGGCACAGTCTATTTGGAAAACATATAGACGAGGCTCTATTAGCCATCTAAACGTATACAGACACAGCTAAAGCATTAGGTACCCTAAAGTATCGTAAAGTGCCCTTTCGGGGTGCACGAGGACGTGGATTTCCAGGTTAGAGGTACCTTCCAGCGCCCCCAAAACTATCAATCCTTTCAGCCACAATATCGTTGGTACAGCAGCAATCCTATCGACAGCCACAAGCTGGTTTCTCCAGGCAAGGCACACGCAGGAAACCAACATCACAAGCACCCGACTCCGGTCGCAAGCAGTGACCACATCAGGGTACCAGTTGTTACTTTTACCCCTCCAACCGGTGCAAACGTTTCCAGTCATATCCATCAATGGTGCAATATTACAACGGACAGATGGATCTTGGACCTCATATCTTATGGCCACACTCTAGAATTCATCCAGCGCCCACCAAACACTCCACCCAGGGGATCGCACCCCCTCGTCTTCACTTATTCAAACAGGAAGCGAAGATTATGCTACTGAAAGGGGCAATAGAGAGGGTTCCAGTAGCACAAAGAAGAAAAGGCTTTTACTCCCTCTTCTTCCTGATACGCAAGAAATCAGGAGAGTGGAGACCTATTTTAGACCTCAGACGGCTAAACAAATTCCTCAAAAATCAGACCTTCAGAATGGTTATACTCTCCGACATCCTTCGGCTCCTCAACAGCGGGGATTATGACATCGCTGGATTTAGAGGATGCTTATTTTCATGTTCCTATACACCCCAAACACAAAGTTCCTCCCATTCACAGTGGCTGGTACCCACTATCAGTTCCGAGACCTACCTTTCAGCCTCAAATCTGCTCTGCAGATTTTCACCAAGTTTCTGGCCCCAGTTGCAGCCGCCTTGCGGAATCCGGGTCACCAAGTATTTCCATATTTGGACGATTGGCTCCTGAAAGCTCCATCTGCTTGTCTAACGGCGGCAGCTACAGAAGATTGCGAAGATCTGTTCCGCAAATTAGGCCTTTCTATAAACCAACGAAAATCATCAGTTTTTCAGAGTTAGACAATGACGTTCCTAGGGGCCGACTTGGGCACCATTCAGAACAAAGCTTTCCTCTCGCAAGAAAGACAGGAACGGTTGCAAGCCTTGGCTCTCAGACTATCAAAAAGAAAGTGTACTTCTGTGAGGACATACAAATCTCTACTGGACATGCTCTCCTCAGCAATCGATCTAGTGCCACTAGCTCGCCTTCACATGAGGCCTTTGCAAGAGGAACTCCAATGTCAATGGGTTCAAACTATGGGATCCTTCCACGTGATAACTATCACTCCACGCATGAGAGCCATTCGTATGGTGGACTTTGAAGTCGCACCTCTCTCAGGCCTCTCCTTTCTGCCTTTGATCCCAAAATTCATAGTCCCCACCAATGCTTCCATGGAAGGTTGGGGAGGTGATCTTCAAGACCTTCAGATTCAGGGAAAATGGTCCTCGTCCCAGCGTCGGATGCATATCAACAGGCTGGAGTTAAAGGCCATTTTTCTCTCCCTGCAGGCTTTCCTCCCTCGGATAAAAGGTTCATCGGTGTTGGTCCGTACGGACAACACCACAAGCATGTTTTATATCGACCAACAAGGAGGAACCAAATCTCTTACTTTCTCTCTCTCTCTCTCTCGACACCCAGCAGCTCTGGAGCTGGCTCACATTTCACATAATATCCCTAACAGTGCAACATGTTCCAGGGCTTCGGAATACTCTGGCAGACACCCTCAGCAGGACCAAAGACAACTGCCACGAGTGGGAGCTAGAACAAGACCAGCTGGCCAGGATTTTTTCACATTGGGGGAAACCAGCGCTGGCTGGACCTGTTTACGACCCACACTAATTCCAAATGCAGGTTCTTCGCAAGCAGATTCCCTCTCCCAAACTCTTGGGGGAATGCCCTTTCAATGCGGTGATCAGAATATATGCCTACGCCTTTCCTCCCATTCCACTGATACCCAAGGTCCTAACAAAAATGAAAATGGAACACTGCCGCCTTCTTCTGATAGCCCCCAGAAGGCCCAGACAGCACTGGTACACAGAGCTTCTCAGCAGCCCAGCCCATCCGTCTGCTACCAACACCAACTCTGTTGTCCAGGAACAAAGGTCAGATGTGTTATCCGGAGCCAGCATCTCTTCGTTTACACGCGTGGCTCCTGAATTCTTTGAATTTAAGGATTTGACTATTGCGCAAGAGTGCAAAGACATTATCGACAAATCATGTGCGGATAGCACCAACAAGAAGTACAGACTGAAATTAATGCGGTTCTGCCTTTGGTGTCTGCAAAACAAGGTACATCTGTATCTCTCTGCTCCAGAGCAAATCCTACCGTACTTACTGTCTTTGGCGAAATCTGGGCTGGTATACTTTTCAATTAAGGTTCATCTCGCAGCTATCTCTAGATATAGGCGCTCCCCAAAACATCCATCTCTCTGCTCTACTAGAGTTGTACAGCAATTCATGAAAGGACTGTTTCGTTCTTATCCACCTGCTCAAGCTCCAGCCCCTGAGTGGCATGTAAATGTAGTCCTATCACAATTGATGAAGCAGCCCTTTGAGCCCATTCGTAGGGCTGACATCAAGTACCTGACGTGGAAAGTAGCTCTCTTGCTTACCCTAACATCAACTAGAAGGGTTAGCGAAATACAAGCTTTCACCATAAAACATCCTTTTCTTCGTTTTACAGATGAAATGGATATTCTAAGGACGAATCCCAAATTCATCCCTAAGGTTCCTTCGCAATTCCACTTAAACTAACCTGTCATTACCAGGACTTTCTTCCCGGGTCCTTTTACACCTGCAGAACGAACTCTACACACTCTAGACCTCAAGAGGTGTCTTAAAGTCTACCTGCAAAAGACTAAGTCTATCCGCAAGACAGATCATTTGTTCGTAGCCTATGGACAAGGTCGTCAGGGCACTGCGGTTTCTAAAGCTGTCATCGCAAGATGGATAGCAGCTGGATAGCAGCCACAATTCAGTTTTGCCACGACCAGGCAGGCAAACCTTTGTCAAGGACAGTGAAAGCGCACTCCACAAGAGCAGTCTCTACATCGCCTTCTATGTTCGCTGGGGTGCCACTGGAAAAAATCTGCAAAGCTGCGACGTGGAAAACAACGCATACGTTCATGCAGCACTACTGCCTGCAGTAGACGCAACGTGCTGATGCAGCCGTGGGACAGGCAGTACTACTTCGTTTATTTCAGTAAGGTGAGCCTCTTTAATTAGAGGATTTCTTTTCTGTTGTCAATATTGATCTGCACTTGTATCTTTATTGGTTATAAAAGTCGATATATTTGTTTAAGCTGATAATAGAGATATTTATTTCACATGTCAACGCATTTAAATGCATTTATTTTTACACTGACACTTTCTCAAGACACTCCTTTTGGGAATACATTTTGAAACATTATTGGCACTACCCGCCATCCACTAAGGGTGCTTACTTATTAAACATTCCTGCTTGCTATTCTGATTCAAGCATGTGAATCTATGAAAGATACTCCAATACTGGATAAGAAATAAGTTACTTACCTGTAACTGCAGTTATCCAGTAATGGTATCTTTCATAGATTCACATGCAACCCACCCTCCTCCCCTTAGAGGCTCCCCTAACACCAGTATTACTATCCACACTTGTGCTGGAAAATCTGAGGGATTCAGCCTCTATTGGGAAGGTTCTAGATGGTGCTGGTTACTGATTGGTTGTATTTAAGTTTGGTCCATTTTTTTTATTTTATTTTTTATTTTTTTTTAATAAAGGAGGTAGATAGGCTATTAAATGCATGGTTGCCTCCATGATTGCCTATAAAAGTTCTTTAATTACTGCTTTATTTATGTTACCGTGGTACTCCAACTTCTACGACTGGGAATGATTCAAGCATGTGAATCTATGAAAGATACCAATACTGGATAAACTGCAGTTACAGGTAAGTAACTTATTTCTTATGTGCCATTAGAAAAATGTTGACCTGCTGTCATACCATTCCTGGTGGTCCTAGGTCTGTTAAGCATACATGTTTAATTATAAGATGCTCAGTTTTGTAGTTCACTTTTTAAAAGCATTGGGGAAAATAAATTTGAGGGTAAAAGGAATTCTTCCTCCAATATTCACAACCCCATTGAATTTAAACCGGATTGAACTCTGAAGGGAAGAGACTTCTAGCAAAACCGGTTACGTTCAAGATGAAGAAACATGCCAGCTGGGATGAAAGCTCCTTCCCTTGTACACAAAGCAGTGAGGTGAGTATTTATTTATCAAATAAGAGTTTCCCCCTTTCTTTTCTAACATGCATGAATATGAATCATATAATGTAGGCGTTCTTTTGACCACACTTGGTTAATATTAGCCGGTCTACAAGAATAAGAGAAGAGCATTAGCAGAAACGTGGATCATGACTACCAAGATGCCGACGCACTGCTACACTAGGACATCGGAAATGTGAGCAGATCTGTGCAGTCGTAAGAATGTTTTGTACACATAGCCTTGATGAATCTGCCAAACACTTGAGGGCAGAGAAACATGTCAACCCTTTTAAACAGGTGAACATGTACTAA